>BTPG01000002.1:224341406-224456406 GCA_036245525.1 Semisulcospira habei | reverse complement strand
CTCTCTCTCTCTCTCTCTCTCTCTCTCTCTCTCTCTCTCTCTCTCTCTCTCTCTCTCTCTCTCTCTCTCTCTCTCTCTCTCTCTCTCTCTCTCTCTGTCTCTCTCTCTCGATCGATCGATAAAATGTACAACTACCCTTGTCGGTCTTCACCAATTGGTAACATCGCCCACCAGAATTACGCCATCATCATCCACAATTATAGACCATATTTATACCAACAAACCTCAAGCAGTTAGCAACACTCAAGTAAATAGTCTTAGTGTAAGTGACCACTATCCGGTTAGCTGCACATGGCTGTCAAAACTTCCAAAGCTAAAAAAGCAAGTCCACACTTGCATAACTTACAGATCGTTTAAAAACTTTAACGAAAGTGTTTTCTTGGCTGATTTAGCCACAGCACGATTCATCAACGTGTATAACGATAGTGACCCAAATAAAGCAGTAGATACCTGGTACCGGATTTTTCTTGGTGTGCTGAACAAACACGCGCCTCTGAGACACAAAAGAGTGAAATACGCTACCGTTCCACCATGGCTGACTGCGGATCTGATTGAGGCAATGGAACATAGAGACCAGCTGAGAAGCGAGAAGCGGTTTACTGAATACAAAACACAGCGTAATCGTGTTAAATATATGGTTTTAAATGCAAAGAGATCTCTTTTCGATAAAGTAGTTAAACAAACAAAGACTCATCTACTGTATGGCGTGCCATTAATTTAGTAACTAGAGGTACAAATAAAAATAGTGCGCCTGTATCACCCCACCTCACTGCAAATAGGTTTAATGACCACTTTACCTCTATAGCCGAATCGTTAATCCCAACAGGAAATAACTCATGTGAGTATGTTTGTCCAAACGCGCTAGTACACCACTGTAACCGGGAAAATACGGACAAAGAACCATTCAAGATACCGCCTATAGCAGTCCACGAAGTGAGTAAATTAATTTCCTCGATGGAAAATAAAATGTCATCCGGGCCTGATGAGATCAGCTCAAAAATACTCAAGATATCTCTTCCATATATCGTCGAAAGTATTACATATATTTACAATCTCTGTATAAACCAAAACTCTTTTCCGGACGCATTTAAAGACGCAAAAGTGATCCCCCTACCAAAATAAAAAGATCTGAGTGAAATCAACAACTTTCGCCCCATATTACCTGTTTTGTCGAAGCCTTTAGAGCGGCACATCCATAAGCATCTATCTGAATACTTAGAAAACCAAAATCTCATCCATTCACTGCAGTCAGGCTTCAGACCAAACCATTCCTGTCACACTGCCTTGATAAGGATGGCAGATACCTGGTTATCATCTATTAATGATTCCAAACTAACAGGTGTAGTGTTCTTAGACTTCCGGAAAGCCTTTGACATGGTGAACCATGACATACTTATAAAGAAAATATCCTTGTATACTAAAAGCGCAGCCGTGTTTTTCAAATCCTACCTAGAAAACAGAAGACAAAAAGTTCTCCTTAATGGTACATATTCTAGTCACTGCAAAGTAAAGCATGGCGTGCCCCAGGGCTCTATTTTAGGCCCTCTTTTATTCTGTTTGTTCATTAACGACCTTCCACTCACAATTAGTGATGATAGTGTTGCATGCGATATGTTCGCTGATGATGCTGCGATACACACTCCCGATAAGGATTTGTCAGTAATTGACACGCGCCTACAAAACACATTACATGACATTAACAGCTGGTGCAGTAACAATTCCATGATCTTAAACCCTGCAAAGACTGAATGTATGGTTGTAAGTACCCGCCAAAAGCACCAGCTCGGCACTCTCTCACTCAGCTTGTCCCTTCAAGGCAAATCTATCAGCCAGGTAACGGAACATCGTCTTCTCGGCGTTACTGTAGATAACCAGTTTAAATGGCAACGCCATCTTAGTAATATATGTAAGACAATATCAAAGAAACTGTTTATTTTATCCAAGTTAAAACATATAGCTAATGTAGAAACACGAAAACTGTTCTTCAACGCCCACATCAGGTCACATATAGATTATGCTTCTACGGTGTGGGATGGCGCAAGCGAGGTCCAGTTAAAGAAACTGAACTCTCTTCATCGTAGAGCCGCGAAGCTTATCCGTTTCAGACCCTAACTCAACAACGGATAATAAACTGAAAACCTTAGAATTTCTCCCCTTGAAAAAACATTTATTATACAATAAGGGAATAACGATATTCAAAGTATTGAATAACAGACTCCCGGAGTATATTAAAAAAATGTTTGCCCTCACGGCATCAACATACTCCAGATCAAGGCAGTCCATTAATGTGCCACGACCTAGAATCGATCTCTATAAGACAAGTTTAGCGTTCTCAGGTGCTAGCTTGTGGAACACATTGCCCAAACATGTTACAACATCAACAACGCTTTCGTCTTTTAAAACCGCTCTCTTCAGGTACCTCACCTCAGCATCGTAAGATTTTCACAGCAACCTGCACTTGCAGTGTACGATTTTCCCCTTTCTAACTCTTCAATTCAGTTATATTTTCAGTTAATACAAGATGCTAATGCTGCACGTATTGTGTGTGTGTGTGTGTGTGTGTGTGTGTGTGTGTGTGTGTGTGTGTGTGTGTGTGTGTGTGTGTGTGTGTGTGTGTGTGTGTGTGTGTGTGTGTGCGCGTGTGTGTGTGTGTGTTTGTGTGTGTGTGTGTGTGTGTGTGTGTGTTTTGTGCTCGTGCTTGTGTTTATGAATGTATGTATGGAGATTTATACCTTTACAATTGTGTGTATGTGTGAGATTTTCTATGTTTATTTCTACTTCTTCAATGATTTCTTCTTCTTTTTTTAAACTTTATATTTCAATTTTTTTGTTAGTTATATATTTAGTTTTTCCCAATTTAATGATAGTATTTTGTGATTTGTGCATTATATGTAAAGTAGATTAGCAACGGCAAGTTCAGTCGAAAAATGGTTTCACCAAAACTTTCACCGTTGTAAAATAAAGAATCATTGTCAATGTCATTGTCTCTCTCTCTCTCTCTCTCTCTCTCTCTCTCTCTCTCTCTCTCTCTCTCTCTCTCTCTCTCTCTCTCTCTCTCTCTCTCTCTCTCTCTCTCTCTCTCTCTCTCTCTCTCTCTCTCTCTCTCTCTCTTTCTCTCTCTCTCTCTCCTCTCCGCTCTCTCTCCAAACGTGTTGTGCTGAATGCGAGTAGACAGTTCTACAAACTATCATTCAAGTTATTTTTGACAGTCGTAGTGATTTGTGACCCTCTCTCACGAAACCAGTCTTAACTCGCAGGGAGCCGATCAGCACTACAAGCAATAATATGTGGTGGGGGGGTCAATCTGGGTCATTTTCACTTTTTTGCAGAAATGTATTCTACATACACCAAAGTATCTTATGGTTAAAATCGTTATCATGAAAAATGCCATTAAATAGGTTAAAAATGATTTTAAAAGTCTGCCCCTGGCCCCAATTATGGTGCACGCAGAAACTTCACAGGCTGTTTACTCAAAATGGCCCCCCGGAAGCTTTAACAACTTTAAACACTAACAACTTCTAAAATTTTTGCACTACAACATACAGTCATATATCACAATAATTAGCAAACATTGTAGTTTTCATAAATGTATATATGTCAAAACATCCAAACTGCGAGTTAAGACTGATTTTGTGAGAGAGGGTCATTAAGTGGATTTGGTTTATTCCATATTTTCGCACAAGATCACTCCTTTCAGTGACTGGACTGTTTAACTGAGTTTCGGATATTGAAAACTTTATATTTACATTTTCGTCATCAAAATGTGTACACCATCAAACAATTACATGAATGCCCACGGGCTGAAGGTCGGGCACGTTAATGTATTTCACCTTTACAATAAGATTCCTGACATTTCAATATTTTTAAACCAGCTTTCATACTTCCATCTCTTTGGGCTAACGGAATCAGGTCTGGACTCAAGAATTAGCGACGAAAATCTGTGCATTCCAAACTTTTCCTTAATTCGTCGTGACCCAAACACCCTCAAACACACAGGGATTGCTGTTTATGTCCATAACTCGATTGCACATATGGTACGCAGATGTGATGATCTGGAGTCAACTGAGGTTGAGTGTGTATGGCTAGAAGTAAAAAATTAATAACTCATCGCCAATTATAATGGGTTATGTATATAGAAATCCATCGTCCACTGTCGAGTGGTATGATGACTTTGTGGAGATGATGGATAAAGTGAATGACACTGACAAAGATGTACTGCTGTTAGGTGATATTAACATCGACTTACTGAAAACAAATCCCACGTGGCAATCGACAACAACTCTTTTTGGGTTGAAGCAACTAGTTCAAGCTCCTACTAGAATAACCCAATCATCCGCTACACTCATTGATCACATTTATACCAACAACTGTAAGTCAGTACTAGAGACCAGCGTCCCCCCCCCCCCTCCCCCCACTAGCTGTCAGTGATCATTTTCCCATCACCTGTACATAGTCGTGCAAGATGCCCAAACAAAAGAGGGATCAGCATGTGTACATTACCTATAGGTCTTTTAAAAAACTAAACTAAGATGCTTTTATACATGATCTTAGCCTTACACCGTTTCATGATGTGTACAATTGTACCGACCCAGATAAGGCTGTCTCTGTCTTACTTGATCTGTTCCTAGGGGTGCTAAACAAACATGCGCCAGTAAAAAGAAAGCGAGTCCGATCCCGCCAGCCTCCCTCATGGATAACCGACGAAATCAAACAAGCAATGGATGATAGAAATAAGGCTAAGAAAGAAAAGAACTTTCATGAATTTAAAAGATTGCGAAATAAAGTTAAGTACTTAGTTAGAGAGGCGCAAAGATCGTTTGTAACCAAAACAGTCGAAGAAGACAAAAATCCTTCCTCTATCTGGACAGCACTTAATACGCTTACCAACAACAAGCGTAAACAGTACAATACCATTCCAGAAAACCTCTCCGCTGAGGAGTTTAATAACCACTTTCTATCAGCCCCCAAAGACTTACTCAGTTCTCACAGTCGCAATCAGTCGATATATTCTACACCAGAGAAGCTAACAAAGTTGTGTAAGCAAAGATTGTCCTCAGATGATATTTTCGTTATCCCTGATATTGCTGTACACGAGGTAGGCAAATACATTTCCATCCTAAAAAAGAAAAAGTCTTCGGGCAGTGATGGTATCAATGGATATATCATTGACCTGTCGCAACCATACATAGTGTAACCTCTTACATACATTTATAACCTATGTATACAGTTAGTTAGTTATTTGGGTTTAACGCCGAGCAACCTATGTATACAAAAAAGGTCTTCCCAGTAGATTTAAAAAAATCAAAAATAGTGCCTGTTCCTAAAGCAAACGATTCTTCTGAAATTAATAACTTTTGCCCCATTTCCCTTCTATCAGTTCTCTCGAAGCCTCTGGAAAAGCATGTTCGCAAACATCTTCTGGAATTTCTTGAAAAAAGGTCCCTATTATATCATTACCAGTCAGGTTTTCATCCCAAGCATTCATGCCACACTGCACTCGCACGAATAGTGAATTCGTGGGTCAACAGCATAAATGATAATAAAATGGCTGGTGCTGTCTTCTTGGATCTAAGAAAAGCGTTTGATCTTATCGATCATACCATCTTATTGAAAAGGCTTGCCACCTACTTAAACAAAAAGAGCCCCTCAGCTCTTTCGTTTCTGAACTCCTATCTTACAAAAAGAACACAAACAGTCAATGGAAAATGTTCTTCTGAACAATTTGTGGAGTATGGAGTCCCCCAGGGGTCTATTTTAGGCCCACTACTGTTTTGTATCTTCGTTAACGATCTACCGTTACATGTAACGTGTAGTGAGGTTGAGTGTAACATGTTTGCCGACGACTCAACATTACATTCCGCTGGTAAAATCATATGTTGTGCCTGAAATTGCAAATAATCTTCAAGAGAGTCTTTATGAAGTCTCTCGGTGGTGTAATGAAAATCGCATGCTTGTAAATCCCACAAAAACAAAAAGCATGCCAGAAACATCAACTCAAACCTCCATCACTCAACCTTTCTTTTGACTCCATCCCAGTTGAGCAGGTCAGTCAACACCGCCTGCTTGGAGTAATAATAGATGATGATCTAAGCTGGCATAACCATCTATATTACATGAGAAAACATTTGTCCAGAAAGTTGTTTCTACTTTCCAAACTTAAAACGATCATTGACCTTACTATTTTTTAATGTCTACATTAAACCACATATTGATTATGCCTCAACAATATGGGATGGCTGCAGTGAAAATCACTTCAAGAAAAACCCATTATACAAGCGCGCTGCTAAGCTTATCCTCCCTGATCCGTCTTTATCCACTGATTCCAAGCTGCAGGCCATCGGACTTCTCCCTCTGGTTAAGCACCTCGCACTAAACAAATGTGTACTGATGCACAAAATTCTTAACGAGAAAGCTCCACCTTACTTATCTAGGCTTTTTTCGCCAACTGAAAAAAATACAGCACCCCCAGGAACAGTCTCTCTATAAAAAGGCCCCTTGTAGACCTGTTCAAATGTAGCCTGTCTCATTCAGGTACTCTTTTATGGAATTCGCGTCCTCCCACTATTCAACAAACTACGTCCCTCTCTCTGTTTAAAAGTAAAGTACATGATTACCTTTCTAACACGTTATGCTGATCCTTCCTTCTTCTTTGTTTCTCGACATAATACGCTTCATGCTTTTAAATTTTTGCTATTTTTTCCCCCATCTAGCCTCCAAATTGTTTGTTCTGTCTTCTAACTTGTTTTTGATAGTACACAAAATATCATACCTACTTATATGTTAGATAATTATGTTCGCACGTACGTGTGTATGTGTATGTACAAAAGTGCGCATGTGCACGAGTACATGTATATGTGTGTCTGTGTGCGTGTGTGTATGCGTGTGTGTGACGTTTATTATTAGTTAGTTTTTGTTGTTTGGTTGGTGTTCCTTTTTTTTAAGTAGCTTAGCAGGGACATATTGTAAGAAAGGCCTCCGCGCCTAATATCTCAATCCTTGGAAAATAAAGTTTCGTTCGTTCGTTCTCTCTCTCTCTCTCTCTCTCTCTCTCTCTCTCTCTCTCTCTCTCTCTCTCTCTCTCTCTCTCTCTCTCTCTCTCTCTCTCTCTCTCTCTCTCTCTCTCTCTCTCTCTCTCTCTTATTATTATTATTATTTTCTTTAACCTATTTTATGTTGTAGATGTTAGCAACGGCAAGTTTGTAAAATGACGATTTGTTTCTGTCAAAACTTTTTACCGTCGATAAATAAAGTTTCATCATCATCATCATCATCATCTCTCCGTCTCTCTGTCTCTGTCTCTCTCTGTCTCTGTCTCTCTCTGTCTCCGTCTCCGTCTCTGTCTCTCTGTCTCTGTCTCTTTCTCTCTCTCTCTGTCTCTCTCTGTCTCTCTCTGTCTCTCTCTGTCTCTCTCTCTCTCTCTCTCTCTCTCTCTCTCTCTCTCTCTCTCTCTCTCTCTCTCTCTCTCTCTCTCTCTCTCTCTCTGTCTCTGTTTCTCTCTCTCTCTCTCTCTCTCTCTCTCTCTCTCTCTCTCTCTCTCTCTCTCTCTCTCTCTCTCTCTCTCTCTCTCTCTCTCTCTCTCTCTCTCTCCCCCCCTCCCTCTTTCTCTCTTTAACTCTCACTCTGTTATGTCTGGAATCCGTATACGTTACATAAGGTAGCACAGTCTACTGCATACTGCATAAAGCAAGGTTTATCAAATAGAAAAGAATTATATTTTTTAACTTTGAAATACTTTATATCACATAATCAGAACGCACCACAATTTTGCTTAGGTTACACTGTAACTGTCAATTTCGCAAAGGGTTAATCAGTAGCCATTTTTCAGTTCACGGTCCGCTTTGTTGTAAATATTACATGGATAGGCCTAAGTAACATTCCGACAATGTAGTCAAAACAAAGGTCCCGACAGATTCTTCACTTAGCAGTTATTGTTCGGTGAAACGATTCAGTCCCGACACACCACAGCAAGATATGGATTGACCATGATAGTTCAAGGATGGTGCCAGAATAGCTTGGCGCCTAGTAGACGCTAAACTATTCTGGCACCACCCTTGAACTGTCATGGTCAATCTGTCTCCTGAATTGTAATGCAGTTCTCAGAGGACAACTCCAAAATGTGGGTATTTCGTACCTGGGACACAATGGGTTAATTTGTAGTCGATCAGAGACCAGATCTACACATGGAGACGACCTCATGATACACCCTGCATTTTCCTGCGTAAACTTTCTGCTTTGACTGTCCTTCCAGCACGATTACCGCCCTTTTAGTTTCGTCTGGCAAAATGGCTGGAAGGAAACACAGATCTACTGATTAAAGCGGAAAGTTCGCCTGATAAAATCTATTGAAAACAATACAACACGGGGGGAAAAAACGAATTAGAAAATCTTTGCCGTGGACTCCGAAACTGCTCCGCAAACACAACTTTCTGCATGGTATTATGGAAGACAATGAATGCCTTTGACTCCACAAAACACCGTGTTTAATCTCTTTTGTAAATCCCTCACATCCAGTCGAAATTGCGCGCGGCCATTAGCACATTTTGTCCGCACACTCCACATCAAGATAAGAATCGACCGTGATAGTTTAAGGGTGGTGCAGAATAGCATGGCGCCTATAGGCGCCAAGCTATTCTGGCACCACCCTTGAACTATTATGGTCGGTCTGTCTCCTGAATTGTAATACGGTCTTCAGAGGACAACTAACAAATTTGAGGATCTCGACCTTGGGACACAATGGGTTAACTCTTTTTTGCAGACCTTTCCAGTAATGGCGGACGAATTGCCAAACTGTTTTTTTGTTTTTTTGTTTGTGTGTGTGTGTGTGGATGTTGTGAGCGGTATGTACTGACGTGTTCAAGAGAAAGGTCTCTTGAAAAACTCACTTCTGCTCCCAGTGATTGTCACGACAGTAAATACTGAGGGACATTTCCGTTGAATAAATCCACCAAACTATTTCATAAACAGATCAATAAAAAAGGTCAGCATGACACGTGTTTCGACGAAAAAACAGTCGATTAAAAGCCCGGACAAATACGCGATATGAAAAGAGCCCGAATGGCCTGTCCGAATGTCCATTGTTTTCTTCTAAACACGCGAATATCAGCCTACTTCTGATTTCTAAACGGCGTTTATTATTCCTAGTGATTTACATTTACTGCTGGCTTGATCAAACTACTTGTCACATCCCAGTCTGTGCCCTGTCTGGTTTTGTGCGTAATAATTCTACTTAAACAAAACAGTCTAGTGTTGTTTAAACATCAGATATCAAGGATACACGCTGAATCTCTTAAATATGCGTCAGACTACCTCCATGAACTTACATTGCAAATTTCCTTAGTTTTTTTGGTTTTTTTTACTGTCATCTACAAATTATCCGAATTTCAAGACTGCTCGAATAATTCGTACTGCGTATGCCGGTCAGCTACGTATTATCCGAATTCTTTGAAGTAGTTGATCTTGCTGCCCCTGTGACAAAGAGTTATCCGAAATTGACGGTATATGTCAAACATGTATTGTTTTCACATCTAGGAGGACCAGAGAATAAAGTATTTAGTACTTAGTATACATGTATGGTCTCAGTCTATATAGCCTCCCAGTTGAAGGCCCACTACCGCCGTAACTGTTCAAAGATGCACTTCTGTAACAGATGGTTACGAAACGCTACACACAGGTCTAGTTATGGTTGATTTAGACACAGGGCAATCCAGTTCAGCACACGTCGTTCTTATGTCAAGTAACCTGATAAGTAATGAGTCCACTCCGTTCAATAAATACAATGCTATCAGTACTAGAAACAGATACAAATAGGTTGACACACTAACGGCTGCGCAGAATAAATAAGTGCAATTACGCGTGTGCTTTTGCTGCGTGTCCCAACTGATGTTTCAGTTCATCAGGTGTGTCGACAAGGCATGATAAACACAAATGGTGCTGATATGTGTCTTCAAATTTACGCGTAATGATACTTTAACCCATTGGCTGTTGGACAAAAAGCGCTACCGACAGCCACAGGGTTAACTCATTCGCGACCAGCCGCGAATGAGTTAATACGACTTGCAGGTAGACGGCGTTCATAAAAAAAATGCACCGCTGTCCAAATGTCTGATCGACAATTTCTAGCCTCTAGCACTCAGTGCCCACACCCTTGTCAACATTTCCAGGCGGAACAATCACTTCTCAGACTAATCAACACGGACAGAACTGCAGTAAATTCCACGCAGTCGCGTCATGAGGCTCAGATCCCCGTGAAGCCTTGCATGATGCAAGTTCACATGCGGATCTAAACCAGTTGCAGGTGAAAAGGTTGAAATCGTCTTCTCGACAGACTAGTCGATAGTACACAACAACCCCCAAAAAAGTCGCCCGCCATCGACAGCGTAATAATCTGACGTGAAACACGGAGCCATGTCAAGAAGACAATAGACACTCATAAGCCCCTGCACGGCAGGGGCTTATGAGAGTCTATTGACTTCTTGGCGTGGATCAGTGTCTTTTATATCAGCTTATGACACTGCCTGGCGTCCTGCAGGAGTTCACCATAATCCGTGTCCCTTCCAGACGGTAGAACTTGTACGCTGACCTGTCTAGTCAAACATTGCAGCGGAAATGGCGGCCTCAGGGCATTGATGTAAATGACAGGATATTGCGATTTGAGGGTGACTTCTGGCGACCCCTAGCGGTGAACTTTGCGAAAAAGAGTGAGAGAAAAAAATTGTAAGTACGGTAGGAGTGGAGGGGTGGAGGTTTTATTGCCGTGCGGTTTGAAAGTGTGAAATGATGCTTGCGGGTTTAGTGCAGTTCTAATTTCGGGTTAGAATTAGCTGTCCCAGTTTTGGTGGAGCATGTAAAAATTGTGTTATGCTATCATTCTCAACTTTTGTAACTTTTCTACATACATTGTACAACATTATGTTTTACGTCTCATTTTATCTTCTTTCAGTTTATTCTACTTTTGTAACCTTCGTCCTCAAAAGGCACAGTGACGGATAATTTTTAAAGTTTTTGTCTTTTTGCACTCGTTTTTCGGTGTAAATTCGTTCTTTCGTTTTGGGGATGTTTGCTAATTTCACGCATCACTTATAATACCATAATACTATAAACACATCTATATACCGTATTATTCCGAATAAATACATTTGTAGTGACAGGCTTGACGAAAAAAGATGTGGAAGTGTTTGATCTCACCATAATTGTTATTCAAACAAAAACGTAGAATTGCGGCTACGCATACGCCATTTTTCATTTTTCATTTACTCGGTGGTTCTAAAAATGCACTTCCATTCCAAAGCCTCTGTAGATTCGCACTCAATCATCTAGCCATTGACATCTGCAAGAGACATAGATTCACATGAGCCCCTGCAATTGCAGGCTCATGAGAATCTATGCCTCTTGCTGGCAAAACTGGGCGCCCCATATGTTCCTCAGTGAAATATAGTCGTTATTTCGGGTTAAATGTGCGACTGTGCTTGCAAAAACGTAGAGAGAATCGCTAAAAGGCTTACCCCCTGAGACTTTATTCACAGGAGTGCGAGTGAGGGGATCCATCCTTCAAGGTACATTTCCTCGTTTTATTTTATTTGGTTTTCTCGTTGCGCTTATGACGTCTTGTAATTCGAGCCGCACTTTACCGTCGAGCAAATGGTCCTTGGGCTGACGTTAGCGTTAGCTGGCCTGAGTATTGCACTGGCCGACTCAGTTTAGCCAGTCTTTCAGCTCGAGGGCGGCTGTCTCATGGGCCATCACCTTAGACCTACTCGGGCCGAGGGGATTTTGATCACTGGGCTGTTCCTTTCGCGTTCAGCACCCAAACGACGCACACTTTAAAGTGCAGGTAGAATAGAGCGACGCCTTTAAAATACAGCTGAACACTACGTACTTGTAAGCACTACCTTGGACAGAGTCCGTGGAAGGTTGAGCACTGCAGGATAAACTTCGCGTCGCTCCGGCCAGGTGACTCACACTTAAGATTTTTGTAACCGCTTGTGTGTCGGTAACGCTCTTTGTCGCGATGATTCCGGAAGGAATCATCGCGTCAAAAAGCGCTACCGACACTCAAAGAGTTAAGTAAGTACATATAGCAGAAGATGGATAGACCGGCCGATCTATGATAGCTCGAGCGTAGTCAGTGCTGCGTGACTGACTGGCTCGGGTGTTTCTCCAGGACACTGACGATCATGTTTGATGGACGAACGGCATCCAGCCCTGGGATGTGGACCGACCACTGACGCCAGATCCGGAGCTGCATCTGATGCGCCTGGATTTCAGGCACCACCCTTGCAATATCACGGTGAGAAACGACTCAGGCACTATCGTATCAGCTAGCATGCTCCATTTCCCAGCCCCCTGTGTGTTGAAAGTGCAATTCGCCTCGTCCCTTTGATCCCCATGGCTGAATTTTTGGCCAAGGCTTTTCAGGCAATCTGCTTTCTTTCATATCTTCTGATCGTGATTTCTCGCGGCTCTTTTACTGTCCGTTTTCAATCGGCAAGAGGCATAGATCCTCAGAACCCTGCGAATGCAGATGCTCATGAGAATCTATGCCTCTTGCAGGCATGGACCCACCCAATTTATATCCTCCAATTTACGAAGCTAACTGGCTTATGTCTTCTCGTGAGTTTTCTCACACTTTTACTGTCCCTGGTCAAGAAATTTTCATGTACAAGAGGCATAGATTCTCATGGACCCCTGCATCCGCAGGGGCGCATGAGAATCTACGCCTCTTGCTGACAGATTGGAGGCGCTCGCAGCATCAGTTCAGATTGAGCAGGGTAAGTAGGTGTGTTTAGGCGTAAAGCTGTTTAGGGGCTCGATGAAACGCACTCTTCTGCGAATTATTTTCGTGTATGAAGAAAGGGAGTGGATAACACCGGGCCATTTAGGTTGTGTTTTATGTTGCTGATGAAATGATTATATGCCTTCATTCGTGCGGTTTCGGGGCTTCTTGTGATCTGGGTAATGATCTTCATTGGGCATTGCCGCGATCCATATTCCATTTCAGTTCTGAGAGCCAATTTTTTTACTCATAGGCACAGAATCATTCCGCCTGGGACTGCTCTAAAATCCCCGTTTCCCTCAAGACGGCAGCAATTCAACACGCGAGAGATAACCGGACACGACTGAGTGACAGCTCAAATGTTGTGCTCATGAGGTTCTTTGCCTCTTGCGGTGGCGTGGATTTCACATTTTAAGGGTTTAACAGAGTGCTAACCAGGCATGTCTTTCGTTGTCCCATAAATTATTTGTGTTGAAGGTAGGGCCGCACCCGCTCTACCGATGAAAAGAGGATCCGTAACTGAGTGAAGTCTCCAGCTAAAACAAATATATCGAATGCGATAAAGGGACAAAAAAAAAATCTAGATCCCACGCGCGTAGATAGGTGCTTGTCTTGGGTTTATTCCATCGGAAACATAAGCGTGTGAGTGAGTTGGCGTATCTGGCTGGCGGAGTATTTTTGTAGTTGTGATGACTTGTCGGGAGAATCACGCCTAACAACGAAATCATGGAACCTGGGGCCAGTTGCTTGAGCGAGCTTTGTCCTGCACCAGCCACTAAACAAGATGCTCCGCTATCGCGGAGCACCTTGCTTAGTGGCTGGTGCAGGACTAAGCTCGCTCATGCAACAGGACCTTGATGCCGGCGCAGCCAGCAGGAAAATCAAAACAGTGCGTGGGTAAAAGAGACGAAAATGGTTTGCATGCCAGAAGTCTGTCCACAGAGTGACTCTTTTAAGATTTGATCAATGGAGTCAAGCCGTGAACGAGCTCACGAGTCGTGCCTGATAAGCTAGGCGCCTGGACAAGCTTATCAGGCACAACCCCTGAGATCTCACGGTCGACCCTTCTCCCTGATATGACGACAAAAGAACTCGCTGACGCTGATGTCGAGAACCACAGTGAACAAAAACAAGAGAGCACCATAAGAGACCACCGCAAAATCCATAACGGATATGACGGAGATATATCCCAACGCCGACAGAAGCGCTTTGAAGCCTAATGTCAGAGGCGGGATCCCATCCCGCTGAGCATGTGGTCGGACCTGCGTTAGGAAAACCAATACCATCTTTAAGACGTGAAGATCTTCATCGGATCCACAGAATGCAGGCAGCTTAGGAATTGTACTGCTGTTCAGGACAGGGCTGTAGTAGCATTAGATCTGTGTTGCTTCGATGGACGAGGATATTGTAGTTTCAATGGATGGACACGCGAATCTTTTGTGCACTCTTACGCGAAATCAGGAATAATATCCGCATACTCAGTGTAAGAGAAGGTGGACCTGATGTTGGTCAGCAAAAGGCACAGATTCTCATGAGGCCCCTGCGACAGCAGGGGTCTCATGAGAATCTATGCCTTTTGTGGATGATACGGTCTGGACCATGCGGAACTCTGCGGATACCAGCAGACGTTACTGTTGACCCTAAGTCGCATAAATATACCGCTCGTTTTCAACATAGTCTTATGCTGAACGAGAAGCAAAAGGTCAAGGGGAATAGATCTATATGTCCTCATGGGCCGCTAAAGGCCGTGTTTGGACTGCCTCTTGTCGGCCCATGTTGTGTTCTGATTTGTGTGTATGTATTCTTTTACTGAATGAGATCGTGATGAGCTTTGTTCATATGATTGTCTCTTGTACGGTCTTCAGGCACGCCAGACTTCTTTCTAGCTAGTCCCCTTTCTGCTATCACGATTTTTCATTACGGACAAGATCCACTTTACGGCACGTCCGGACACAGGTTTAACCCCTTCCCTGCCGAGTAAACGGCAACAAGATCCATTTGCAAGGGACATAGATCTTCATGAGCCCCCGCAGATGCGGGCGCTCATGAAGATCTATGTCTCATGCTGACATCACATAGTATCTATTTTTCTTGGCCGGTGAGGGTTCTTTGGCTTTGAATTAAAAGCGATTTCAGAAACAAATTGTGTCATCACCGGTGACACCACGTCTTCTGAGGAGGACATATGGAAGAAAACGAGTCCAGACCTATCCCAGCAAGAGGCATAGATGTTCATGAGCTCATGCAGGCTGCAGGGAGTCATGATACTCTGAGGAAGGTGTTTGTAGAGGGACTGCCGAAGAAGCGGTAGTTCGCTTACCGATGAACCAACACAAGGACATGATTTCGTCGAAAAGTACAGAAATTGACTCAATAAGACTTGAAGATGATAGCTATGTGGTGGTGGTGGTCATCGTACTTTTAAAACTGGTAGTAAAAAACTGCGGTAGTAAAACTGTGATTCCTGTTTGAAGCTGTAGCGGTAAAAGTGTGACTGGTGTTCCAGGTCGGCTAAGAAAATATACAGTGTCGATATCTGTAAAAGCTTCATGGCTAAGAAGTGAGGGGTGTAGGGGGGCTCTGGATAGAGGTAGTACCTTTGCTGTTCGGCAGCTGCGTCCTACATAGGACGGACGGGCATCACTGGTCCTCATCCATCTCCTTAATCTCTCTCGTGTTGGCTCCAAGCGCCACACCCTGGCAAACCACCTCAGCTGGTGGGCTAAACCACGTGAGGGGGTGGTGTTCACCTTGCACCACTAGGCGGATGAGCTGTTTCTGACCGCCAACGGCTAGAGGACGGAGGAGATCAGGTTGGATCCAACGGCCAAATGTGGGGGAGTAAACCCTTCAAATCAGGAGTGGAGCCCCGAAGGCAGACAGTTGCCTGTATTCACGCACTGTTCTGGCAGCTCCTGCAGCCAAACTGGTGCCAAACGTACTGCTTTGCATTCCTTTGGATACATCAGCGAGGCCGAGAGGGGGATCTTGACGACTGGGCACCCCATGATCTCCATACACTTTGCCCAGGCTTGCGCCCTGGAGAGGTCACTCCAGTGACTGACCCAGCAAGCGCATATACTCCATTGTCTTCCGAGACAGGATGCCAAAAAAAGAAGTGAGAATTTCCTGTTAGGTCCCCCTTGCACTCAGTCTAATAGCTGAGATTTCCCACCGCTTATTTGCTTGAAGTTGGTCACCATGTCTGTCATCCAGATACGATACGCAGGTTTAACTGATTAGTTTCCACACAAAGAGCGACCCTACTGCTGCCTAACTAAATAAGAGCCTATACAGCAGCGCAATTTGTTTTCAGGCACTACCCTTTATTAAACCACGAAAAGCGCTCTCCAATTTCCCCTCCCACGCACTAGTCAAAGTCTGACACCCACCAAGCTTCACTTATTGACGGGACAGCTATGCAATTTATGGAACAGTCGCGAGCGGCGTGGGAAGGTACGATTAGTTTCTAATACACTGACCAACAGCCATCCGCAGGTTTGAACCCCACTATTTCTTTCCTTTCTGAGCGGCACTGACGTAAAATATAAAAGGGCCTGCTAGCCATACTCCAGAACCATGGATGCTGTGGAGCCCCTACATTCACCTCAGTATTGGACGCAGATCAGTTGTACTTATAAAATCTTTGTAATTCAACGCCAAATAACCCCAACCGTTCAAGGCACATGGATATAAAAAAATGTCAGCAAGAGGCATAGATCTTCATGAGCTCCCGCAACTGCGGGGTCTCATGAAGATCTATGTCTCTTGCAATTGGTATACCATGGGAGGACTGGGAGTGGAACCACAAAACAGACTAACGACCAAGCGAGAGGATTTATTGCCCGATAGGTCGGAGGGCTGGAGGGTGACGCACTAATCTCACAGCCACTGCAGAAACCATATCCCGGTGTAGAGGGTACCCCCGCTAACCTCCCTCGCGTGTGGAACAATCATGTACAAATGGCTAATTCCTGCCAACACGCGTCACAGATAGAGCTTATCTATTACCCCCGGCAAGCAACGGCACTTCATGAAAGTCAGTGCTGCTTGCTGATGAGGTAACTGATGAAAACCTCTGCAGAGACCTTGTCCAGCAGTTCTAGACGGAAATTCAGTGATCTCCTCTTTAGCAGATTAGCTTATGTAAATGGGCTGATAATCCGGATCAACACTAAGCTGATGAGGCTTTGTGGCTCTTCCAGGTGAAACTTGACAAGAGATCAAAACCAGTTTATACTACTTCCGGCTAAGCCAGCACAGAAGCTGGTCCGTCCACTACTATGTTGGTATACTGTCATCAACATTCAGCCTAGCCTTGAATGTTTAGTACTGGACCTAACATCGACGGGAAAACAATTCACAAAATCACTATTCGTTAACCTCATCTTCTCATGTATCTATCGCCCCCCTCCAAGTTCTCAAAACAAACTCACAAACTCCATGTTCCTCACCGAGTTTGACCTCCTCCTCGACCACTACACCACACGACCCGGAAAACACATCCTTATTGGCGACTTTAACTTCCACTTCGACAAACCCGACCACCCTAAAACAAAACGCCTTTGCACATCACTTTCAAACCACAATCTTGCACAACACATCACTAAACCAACCCACCGACTCGGCCACACCTTCGACTGGATCGTCACCCGCACCTCCGATCAACTCTTTCTCGACTCCGACACCTCCACTGCGCTTTCCTCTGACCACCTCGCTATTCTCGTCTCCCTCAACCTGCCTCCCCCGAAAAAAACCAAAACTCCTTGTCTCTCGTCGCAAACTAAAATCTGTCAACCGAGAGAGCTTCTTCGACGAAGCTGTCGACCTTCTCTCGGACCCCGCCTCCTCTCCTGATCTTGCATCCCATTTCGACTCCTCCCTTCGAAAACTTCTACACACCCATGCCCCTGTCACCACCTGCTCCATACCCAACCGACCCCCCCTCCCCCTGGCTCACTGACGTCATAGCTGAGGCCAAGCGCTAGCGCCGAGAAGCGGAACGCCGATGGCGCTCATCCGACCTCACCGTTCACAGACAGACAGACAGATCTTCCAAATAACTAGATCCAAAGTCTGCAGAATGATCTCCGACTCCAAACGTAAACACCTTCAAAACAAAATCCAGGAATCCACTTCTTCCAAAACCCTCTACGCTACCATGAACACACTCCTAGGCACTTCTAAAGACTCTCCTCTCCCCAACACACACTGCAAAGAAGAACTCCCATCCGCTTTTTCCACCTATTTTTCCGACAAAATCCAAACTCTGCGCAACACACTCGACACTCTGCCTTCTCCGACTTGCCCTCCCGACACCTCCTTTTCCGGCACCCCCCTCTCGTCCTTCCGCCCCGTCTCTCAGGATGAAGTCCTCAAGACCATAAAGTCCATGCCTCTCAAAACCTGCGAACTAGACCCCCTCCCAGCTTCTCTCTACCGGGACGGCCTTCCAAAACTTCTGCCCTTCATTACCGACATCATCAACACATCTCTAGAGAACGGCTCCGTCCTCGATATCTTCAAGTCCGCCATCGTCCGTCCTCTCCTCAAAAAACACGATCTCGACCCAAATGAACTCAAAAACGCCCAGTCTCCAATCTCTCTTTCCTGTCCAAGCTTCTTCAGAAGGTTGTTCTCAACCAGCTCAACCTCCACCTCGCCGACAACAACCTCCACAGTCCCTTCCAGTCTGCCTATCGCAAACATCACAGCACTGAAACAGCCCTTCTACATATCTTAAACGACCTGCTTCTCTCCACCGACTCGGACAACATCTCCCTTCTTACGCTACTCGACCTCTCTGCAGCTTTCGACACTATAGACCACTCTATCCTCCTCCACCGCCTTCACCACTCCTTTGGCATCACTGACTCTGCTCACTCCTGGTTCCTCTCCTACCTCTCCGACAGACAGCAATCCGTCACCATCGACGGCGTCTCCTCCAACCCAGTCACGCTCTCCTGCGGAGTTCCACAGGGGTCCGTCCTGGGCCCGGTCTTTTTCACACTCAAACCTCTCCCTGTCCAACATCATCCAGTCTCACCACATACACCACCACCTCTACGCTGACGACTCACAACTACTAGACACAGACAAACTCGACAACACTACTGACTCGCACGGCTGACTGCTACGAAGACGTGAAAAACTAGATGACAGCAAAAAAGCTTAAACTGAACGACGACAAAACGGAAGCCATGCTGGTAGGCACTCGCAAGAAACTTTCCCAGCTCCCTCCCTCCCTCTCTCCACTTCAACTCGACAGCACCCCCATCTCACTCTCTGACTTGGCCAAAAACCTCGGCATTATCCTTGATTCCTCTCTTTCCATGACCAGCTTAGTCTCCGCCACGGCCCAGGCATGTTATTTCCACCTCCGCCGCATCAATCAGATCAGAAAATACCTCACTACACAAGCTGCCACCAAATTTGCTGTCTCTCTCATCCTATCTCGCATCGACTACTGCAACTCTCTCCTTTCCGGCCTCCCTCACTCCACCACTTTCACTCTCCAGCGCGTCCAGAACAATGCTGCCCGCCTCGTCCTCAGAAAGAAAAAATCCGACCACATCACTCCCCTGCTCAAACTCCTTCACTGGCTTCCCATCCCCCAACGCATCCACTTCAAGATTTTGTCTCTCTGCTACAAATCCCTGAACAACTGCGCTCCTGCCTATCTCTCAAACTTACTTCACCTCTACACTCCTCCCCGCTTCCTCCGCTCCGCCTCTGACCCTCTCCGCCTCCACATCCCCCGCACCAAACACAGCACTTTCGGCCCCCCGCTCCTTCTCGGTATACGGTCCATCCACCTGGAACACTCTCCCATTCTCTCTCCGTCAGAAACACTCTCTCTCTCCTCCTTCCAGTCCGCCCTCAAAACTCACCTCTTTCAACAGTTCTAGCACTATATCACCACACTCCCCACCCCAAGCTGACTGTCGTAATGTATTTCACTATTTGTGGTACGTGAGTCGTTGTCTAAAGCGTGCGCATGCGTGCGCGAGTTGTGAGTGCGCGCTTAGAGTTATAATTATTATAAGATAAGCGCATTATAAATACCGTAATTATTATTATTATTATTATTTAACCTCTAGACTGCACTCTTACGCGAAACCAGGAATAATATCCGCATACTAAGTGTAAGAGAAGGTGGACCTGATGTTGGTCAGCAATAGGCATAGATTCTCATGAGTCCCCTGCGACAGCAGGGGCCTCATGAGAATCTATGCCTTTTGTGGATGATACGGTCTGGTCAAAGAACTCTGAAAAGAAGACCCGTCTTCTTCGCCGAGCGATTTCGTCAATGACAGCCAAAGCGAGGGTAAACTGTTGGGAGGGAGAATGGCGTACATGAACTTGCTTATTTTTACCTTCTTTTTTTTTTTTCTTTTTTTTTTGGGGGGAGGGGGGGGGGGCTGCTTGCTTTCTGGCGATGTGTGCTGGTCTGTGATCTGGACCTTACAACTGTTAGCCACGAGTCCCAAAGCTTTAAACCAGCACATATTCGCAAGACGACTGACTCTTTCAAGGCGCTCCGCATAAATAGCTGCGGAAGTGTCGTATAATGTTGCCATCGGCAAAATTCCAGAACATGATAACAAAAAGCATGTTTAGTTTTTGGCACGTTTTGTTTCAAAATGTATTTCTAGCAGATGGGAAACGATGAAGATGTAATTTGTTTTAATATATGTCTCTACGCCAACAAAGAACTGATATCGATTTCCCCAATAACAGCCAGTGAACAAAGAGCTTCCGTGGAAAAATCATCAGGACATTCCTTGATCCAATCTCACGCAGGCTGGCTACCAAAAAGGAAGTACTCATTCCACCATCTGAAGTCCCGAGTTCTCGGTAAAAA
This sequence comes from Semisulcospira habei, assembly GCA_036245525.1. Taxonomy (NCBI): domain Eukaryota; kingdom Metazoa; phylum Mollusca; class Gastropoda; family Semisulcospiridae; genus Semisulcospira; species Semisulcospira habei. The sequence continues at coordinate 224,435,770 of BTPG01000002.1, read as the reverse complement.
GCCATCAGTCCGCTATCAGTGCCCCATCGGAACGCGGTCAACAGTCGTCCACGACGAATCTTCAGTCTTTTCTCACAAATCCTGTAACCCAATACGCAACAGGACATCGGGCCGGCGTCGGCCGCTGTTGGCCCGCGCACGGCTGTGCGCGGGCCAACAGCGGCCGAGGCCGGCCCGACGACCTTTCATTTGGTAAATGAGACCTGTAAAGAAATGAGACGAGCGCCCATGTACGATTGGAAGTCCCACAGGAACTCACGGAGATCACGGGCAAAAGTAACTGCTCCGTGATTGCTACTTAGAGAGGAGGGAAGGGGGATCGCCTCCAATTCGTTCATCCCAGTGAGCAAACGGTACCTCGGTCCGTCGTCGTCCGCTGTCAGCTGAAAGGCGTCACTGAGCTGTGTGCGAGCCAAACCAATGACGACCGACAGGCGCCCCAAGGACAGTTTGCTTCCTTTGGCCATGCTCCTTAGCGCATGTCCTTTCACGCGCAAATCATTGGCCGTTGCTCTAAATGTGTGTAGTCGTTGACGTATTGCCTACGGCGCAAATGGGGTTGGTCTCAATCGGCTAGATGCACAGATTCTCATGAGACCCTGCATCCTGCAGCAGCTCATGAGAATCTGTGCCTCTCTTAATGACTAAACGTGTAACTGAATTTTTTTAAAAAATTGTCTTCCCGAGGCACAGATTTTCAATACGCAATGAATGCTGCGGAAACTTGCATGGATTTCATTATACCTCTTGCTGGCGAGAGAATCAGGTCCGCTAATAGACCTACTTCGGAATTCCGCGCCTACTCTCTAACCACATGATTTAGAGAGTTAACTCCCATGTTACTGGGATCAAAATGGTGGAGAAGAAAGCATGGCGATTGAGCGAGCTACAAAGGTTTTGCAAGAAAGAGGAGTTTGTGTTGGCCAAAGCAGAAAAGCAGAGCTTTTTGATCTCGTACAAAAGGCTCTTGACATTGGACTACCCGTTGATCCCGAGTGCTGTGCTGAAGATCGGGTAGAAGTGATCGGAGCAAAGCTCAAAGATGGGAACATCGAACTGTCGAACCCTGCTTTGTTATCTGGGACTACAGACCTGAATATTTTGCCAGAGTTCTCTATATTCGACATCTGTACATATTTACTAAATCAGAACATGAACTTATCAGCCATAAGGGACTACAGACGATCAGAAGCCTATAGCCTGATGCAAGATGGTTATGTGAACAGCTTGGAAACAATCCAAATGACTGATGGCTATTTCGCAGTGAAGGCCTCAGTCAAACCAAGGACAAGAGACAGGGATCCTGTTACCAAAGCCCCATTTTATTTTACATGGTCTATCCTGACAAAAGTGGATGTTGACACGAGAAGCTGCATTTTATCTGCATTTTGCACCTGCAAGGTGGGGGGGGGGGGGGGTGTTGAGTCAATTATTTTTTAAAATAATTTATGTAGTGTATTTTTACGGATACTAGTCTATGCAAGCAACCGGTCCGTTACTTTTAAATTTTTTTGTTTCACTTGTTCGTTTGTGTTAAATCGGATCGTGGCAGAAAATAACCAAAAATGATGGGTCTTGCTATTCTACACTAGAGGTAGAACCTAGTAGTATGTTGTGTAGATTCAAGATGGTATTGATCGTGCTGGTAAAATCTATACATGTATCACAGTATTGTATGGTATTTATTTTAAAAACCTTTTACCCTCATGTTAAATCTTAATGAGGGTCACCGGACCCATGACAACGGTTTCCGTGCCTACCAATTCTGAGTACTTTTTGTGCTCTTAGTAAGTACTGTGTGTTTTGTTGCGCAATTTAAATAAGTACATGCACGTGTTCATGTGATATATGGAATTTTACTCCAATGCAGCGTTCAGGATATCTGCTGTCTGTTTTGCATTCTCCCCAAGCGCAACGTTTGACTGAAGGCATTTTGTTAAAAATGGCATTGTGCGTTCCCTGCAGGGGAGTTAACTCTCGAAATCATGGGGTTAGAGAGTAGCATCGGAATTCCGGATAATGTCCATTTCAGTTTCATCTGTGTTTCACAGAGAGAGGAGATCATCAAGACGACGGTAAACGAACGAGGTGATGTGAATGAGGTTCTTGACTTTGCACCGTGGAGCGGTCGTGACTAGCTAACGATTACACATTATGCGACTATTGGATCAGCCGAGATCCACACCAGAGGAGTAAACAAGTTCCTCTATCTCCCGTTAGTTACTGACTGTACGTGGTGGAAAGCCCAACCCAGTCAGCCCAAAACTAACGGGCCGACGTCGGCCGCAGTGGGCCCGCGCACTGCGGCCGACGCGGGCCCGAAAGTTTTTGGCTGATTGGCATATGCACTATAAAAAGTAATATTTGTTTTTTCCACAACAACTTTATAGGCGATAGATGTTCCTTCCCTCCCCCCTCCCCAATAACCCCTGCTCCTCGGGGCTGTCTGCAATCACTTTTGTGGTGTGGACGTCAAACCCTAACCTAACAGCGAGAATCTCCTGTTTTCCCTTGACTGTCATATAAAACGGGCAAGTGTGCGCTAGTTTGTGATCTTGGACCTTACGGGCTTAGAGTGCATGGTCCCAAAAGGGCATACCAGCACGCGAGTTAATGGTACCCTATGGAATCATGGAATCAAACTATAAAGGGAATTGTTTCCCTCCCCCGACTGTCGGAAGCAACGAAATTGCAACTTTTCGGAATTAAACAAACAAAACCCTTATAACTTTTAGCGTAGTAAACACACGGAAAGTGGTTTCAGCTAGAGGCATAGATCCTCATGAGCCCACGCAACTGCGGGGGCTCATGAGGATCTATACCTCTTGCATTTGGGTGGTGTTCTATTTTTCTCGGCAGTAAAGGGGTTACGGCAATACTCAGATCATAAAGGAAGGTGTGAACCGACTGAACATGTACAGGTCATGGTGTATTTCCGTTAAACAAAATGGTGATTAACCAGAATTTGAAGATAAAGAACTAGATGTATTGCTATGTTTGATTGTTTGAGATTAGTATTATTAGATGAAGTAGTTGAAGTGTGCTGGTCTGTAACTTTGAGCCTTACGGTTTTCAGCCGTAAGGTCCAACGTCACAGACAGGCAAATATATGAAGATGAGAAACAGATGGGACAAGTACAAGCAAAATACAGAACATGTTAAAAGAAAGCTCAGAAGCGTTTTCTGCGCCGCAATTTTCAGCAGAAAAGCAATCTGATTTGTCGCAACGGACCTAATAAATGTCAGTGAACCGGTCTCTGCAGACGTGTACCTTGGTTCGATATTAAGCAAGCAGACGTGACATCACCATAAAACAGTCTGCAGCGACATATTATGAAGTATGAAATGTTACAAAACGACGACACAAGAAATGTGATCCATGCCGGGGATTATATTGGTCATGCAGTCGGGCCTGAGCTGTTTACTGACTGTATGTAGCGTATGAAGGATTCATCAACATTGCGGGAAACAAAATACTGCATCATTACCGAATCGCGTCCCAGTAAGCAAAGGTTCTCGGGCCCACGACAGCCGCAGTGGGCCCGCGCACGGCTGTGCGCGGGCCCACTGCGGCCGTCGTGGCCCCGAAGACGTTTTACTGGGCTTTCTGCCGAGTAAATTCTTTTTTTTTTTTTTGGGGGGGGGGGGGGGGGGGGGAGGGGGGGGGGATATATTGTACATGTTACCGCAGTGGCACAAAGCACATGCAGCCACATGTCTTTCATTCTCAATAGACATAGACCTTCATCAGCTATATGCATGTCTTTTGTTTGAATGGATCAATTTCAATTTATTTTTTCTAAGACAAGCGAAGGCAATCGAGGCTTGAGCGTGCGACTGACAGCGCAATGGTGCACAAGGGGAAGAACTCTCTTCCGAACATCTCTGTCCCTGTGTAATGCTTGGGCAAAACAGATTGGTCCCCAGGGGTGGGACATTCAAGCAGTGGATCGCGCATGCTCGGTCATTACGGTAAAGAAAATAGAGATTGCACGCGGAAAAAAAGGGCTGTAAAAAGAAATAGCTAGGAGGCGGTCCCCGTTGCTGATAAATGAAGTTTAAAAATCCCTCTATTTCTCAAGGATTAAAGTACTTTTAAGTCTGATGACTTTTTCTTTCAGCGATGCTTTTCTTTCATCCCGAGAATCAAATAGAAATAGTTACAAGAAGAAAGCTCGCTTCCTTTGTCGTGCGACGAGAAATATCTGTTCTTTTTTTCTGAAATGTTCTTAGGCGCCTTCAAAATTTGATTATGAATCAGAATCTCATTTTCAACGCCAGACAAACAATTGACTATGAGCAACTGATCATATACAATATAAGGTGAATAATATGCCTAATACGTTTTAAATGCAGTTGAAGGGTAAGAACTAATACTTGTAAGACTTTGAATCAACTGCAGGGGCCAGTTATATGAGTGAGCTTAGGTCTACGCCGTCCACTAAGCACGGTGCAGGACTTAGATCACTCCTGCAAATGATCCCAACATTCCAAACGGCAAAGAATGACAGAAAGGTAGTATCAAAAGCCGTAACTGATTTCTGTTTTATTCTTCTAAAAAAAAAAATCAATACTCGTATGCTGGGTTGTAACTTTGGATCTTACAGCTCTAATACGTCAGGTCCAACATCACAGCCCACTATGTGTTAGTCGCAATATGTTTCAACGAAATGTCCATTTTATTGCGCAAACTGATTTCCGTAGGATTTTTTCCAGGTCCTAGTTTCTCAATGAAAGTTTTCTGTAATTCCATCACACATTGTGTGCTGGTTAGTGATTTTGGACCTTAAGGCCCAAAATCACAGACCAGCACGCAGTTAATGGGTGAATTTCAGAGGCTTCGCGAAGCTAGCGAGTCCCAGCTTTTTCTCTCAGCGGAACGATACCAGCTATACGTTCAACCAAAAATAAAATTACCTCAGCTGGAGAAGTAGCTAGTGCTAAGTACGGACAGCGAGAGGCAAAGATTCTCATAAGCTCCTGCTGCTGCAGGGGCACATGCGTATCTTTGCCTCTTGCAAATGGAAACAAGGGCTTATTCAATCAAATGGAGGTGGTTTCGACACACAACTTTTCCCTGTCGCAACATATCGATCTGGTTTTTTATATCAATCAAAAGGGGGGGGGGGGGGGGAAAGTCCTTGACCTCTTTGCACGTGAGAAGCCAAGGACCGCCATTCTGCACACAGTCTGATCACAACCCTGGCGATAACCTTTTGCGAGGACCCGGATGTAAACGAATCTGATCGTTGCGGACAAAAAAGCATGTCTTAGACATCTTGCTCAAGTTGAAATTTGAAAAAGCAAGCAAGTGTCAGTGAGCGCGCGTTGCGTGTACTTTCTATTTTTGTTTCTTTTTTGTATGACCGAATGAATGAATGAATTTTGTTTAATGTCTCCTAATTTTTCTTTGTGTAATTTGGTACTATTAGTATTACAATTATTATCCTGTGTTTGTAGAGTAGCAACGGCAAGTATGAAAAATGGCACACGTGCTAATTACTTCATCCGTTGAGAAATAAAGTTTCATTTCATTTCTTTCTCTCTCTCTCTCTCTCTCTCTCTCTCTCTCTCTCTCTCTCTCTCTCTCTCTCTCTCTCTCTCTCTCTCTCTCTCTCTCTCTCTCTCTCTCTCTCTCTCTCTCTCTCTCTGGACGTTAAGCAATGTACAACCAAATCTCTCTCTCTCTCTCTCTCTCTCTCTCTCTCTCTCTCTCTCTCTCTCTCTCTCTCTCTCTCTCTCTCTCTCTCTCTCTCTCTCTCTCTCTCTCTCTCTCTCTCTCTCTCTCTCTGAAACGGCAAGTTTGAAAATTGGTCTTGTAACCAATGCTCTCTCTCTCAAATTTATGTCGCGGAAGCACCCTAACAGAGTTCTTTAGTCGGCCCCTGGCCATCTGCATAAAGCATAGATTCTCATATGTAGCCTCGCAACGGCAGCGCTTTGCTGGTAATAATCATAAATAGTATAATGACACCACTGATCTCCTGAAGGAAGACTCACGAGAGAGCTCAAGGGGTTGCACGTCTGTTGCTGGCCATAATTTGCACATCGCAGAGTTCAACGGTGTTGAATTTGCAATGATTTGAGAAGTAATATTGTGACCATTTACAGTTCAGTTAAGTCTGTTAAGATCTGTAGTGGTACGGCAAGTTTTCTCGTTGCGCAGCATGCCTGAGGATTGAGGACCTGTCATCCTGATCGCTTGCTAACAGATTGGCAATCTGCAGGGAATCAGAAAGGAGCGTGCATTTCTGGGACTCGGTTTACATTCCCTCAGAGAAAATGCATCGGATGGCATGATCCGTGTGATTTAACCCTTTTAACTCCCACGGCCGCTTGTCCTAAATTCTGGAGGTGTCATGTAACGACTATGTAGCATTTGCAGGAGATGGGTCGACCATCATAATTCAAGGATAGTGCCAGATTAGCTTGGCGCCTGATGGCGCCAAGCTAATCTGCCACCACCCTTGAATTATCATGGTCGATCCATCTCCTGCTGTAGGGCGTTGGGGCTAAATGGGTTAATGTGTGTGTGAAAAATATATATTATAAGCCATGGGAATCATTATCAAATTGTATCATTCTAACATGTGTTTGTGTGTGTGTGTGTGTGTTTGTTTGTCCGTGTGTGTGTGCGTGTGTGCGTGAAAAAAAATATTATTATTAGCCATAAAATTAATTCTCAAATCATATCATTATTTATTTGCGTGTGCGTGTGCGTGTGTGTGTGTGTTTGTCCGTGCGTGTGTGCATGCGTGCGTGCGTGCGTATTTATGTGAAAAAATATACATTATAAGCCATGGAAATCATTATCAGAGACTCCCTTCACCCATGCCGGATATTTCCCATCCTTAGACTGAGCGACTATTCCGACGTCCCTTTGTCACATTCAGTCAAACACGATGTCACCTTTTCAGCAGTCCTTGCATGGGAACCATTGTTCGATTCCAATTTGGACTAAAACCGAAACCAAGCTGTGTCACGGATCCAACCGGAAAGCGATCGTGGGTGGCATTGAGTTTTCGGTGACACCATGCTGAGCGTCATCGCTTCATAAACTGACGAATTTAGATCGCAAACAGGTTTTTAAAAAAAACCCGAGGCACAGACGCGGCGGTCTTTCTGAACCCTTTGTTTGTCGGTAGCGTTTTTTGTCGAGGTGATTCCTACAGGAATCATCTCGACAAAAAGCGCTACCGACAGACAAAGAGGTTAAGCGCATCGCAAACATGTTTCGAAAGCAAGAGGTATAGATCCTCACGAGCTCACATAGCCAGCAAAGCAACTTTTCGCAAAATCACAAACGGATCACACCCGGGTTTCAAAAGACGCCATGTTGACAACCGGAAATTGGCGGAAAGGGAGACAATGCGCCTGCGACCGGAAGTGGAATCCAAGGTCAATCCGTGCAAAGAGAGGCTGATCCGGCAGTGACGTAGGCCCACTCACACTCGTCTCTTTCACTCGCAATTAGAAGTTGATCGGCGTCGTGATAGCTCATAGGTTGAGCAGGATTATCTTGGCGCCGAAAAGCGCCGAGGAAATTAAAGCACCAAAACTAAGCACTGCTTGTTAATGTATAAAATTGATTTTGTAGTTAAACAATAATGTTATAATAATAATAATAATAATAATAATAATAATAATAATAATAATAATAATAATAATAATAATAATAATAATAATAATGATTTCTATGGCGCCTAACCTCAGGAAGAGCTCTAGGCGCCTCATTTTAGTATACATTAACAAGCGGTGCTCAGCAAACGGTCATACTCATTTAACCTTTGGCTGTCAGTATTAGCGCTTTTTGTCTTGGTGATTCCTGCGACAAAAAAAGTAGCTACGGACAGCATTAACCCATTTAACCCTAAGGCCGCATTTCCCAAATTTTGGAGATATCACCTAACGACCAGTTGCAGGAGACAGATCGACCATGATAATTCAAGGATATTGCCAGATTAGCTTGGCGCCATCAGGCGCCAAGCTAATCTGGCAATACCCTTGAATTATCATCGTTGTTCCATCGCCTGCACTAGTGCGCGGGACTAAAGAGGGTTAATGTAAGAACATCTGGCTCTGAATTTGAAAGAGTTAAATTGTGAAGGGGGGTTGGGGCGGGTGGGGGGGGGGGGGTAGAAACACATTTGTAAGGTCGATGCACAGGAAATATGCAGGAAAAACTAGGGCATGGAAATCAGCCTGCGTGAAATAAGATTTGCACTTTTGCAGAAAAACGTCGTGATGAAATTGACTTTTATGCCAATAGCCAGATATGTTGGGTGTTTCCGTATTAGGACTTCCAGTTCCATTCCAATGCACGTCTTTTGGATAGCAAGTACGGCCGTGACGCTCTAAGCCATAAGATCCCAAATAACAGATCAGCAAACAATTTGTGTTGGAAGTACAGTAACTTTTCGTTGAGAATCTACACAACACACTGTCTCAAACGGAGAGATTAGTAGGAGATTACACATAATACTTGTCTCTATTACAGCAATTTTATTATACAGATAATTGCTTAATTACGTTCAAATATTACAGATTGTGATAATACGAGTATGTGGTATGTGAATAGTGAATAGTCGTTTGGATGCTGCGTTAGTTCTGTGTAATGTGTTTTAGTCAGTTTAAAATGTACTTTGAGGTTATTTGAGGTGGTTGCTATAGATGTTTGTTTGTTTGTTTGTTTGTTTGTTTGCCTGTGTTTGTTTGTTTGTTTGTTTGTTTGTTTGTTTGTTTGTTTGTTTGTTTGTTTGTTTGTTTGTTTGTTTGTTTTGTTTTTTGCTTGTTTCATGTTGTTTCATCCAGTCAGTATGGCGGCAAAAGTGAAGAAATTTGCCGGATGGGACATTTGAGTAGTAAGTAAGAATACATAGTAGACTGACATGGTTATCTCAGCGAGCGCCAACGTACACTGCAAGAGGCATAGAACCTCATGAGCCCCGGCAATCTGCGGGGGCTCATGAGGTTCTATGCCTCTTGCTGGCTCACTTTATACCCGTGCAACTTGTTTAAAAAAACGGCCATCTGAAGTTCAAGCTACCCTGGCCTGTTGGTCAGTGGCCTCGTATCGGAATGCTTTTGTGTGTGGTGGCACGCCTAATTTCCAGCGGCCGTTACCGGTTTTACTTACAACGGTGTGCCCCGGTCTCTGACTCTGGACCTTACGTCACTACGCCGTAGGGTCCAGAGTCACAGGCCAGCGCAGAAACTTCTCGACCCCACGCACGTAGTCGGCAAATGCACACCTCCAAGTGTTCATTGCCCTGTTAACACACTTGACACGAGGTGCCTTCGGATACGCTGCTCTGCGGCACTTTTAACTCAACGCAATACGACACTTTTGCAGCTATTGATGCGGGACGACGTGAAAAATTAGTTAACACAAGCAGATATTAACCTAGGCTAGGTTGAGTTGTCATGTTTGTAAAGTTGTTCGTTATATTTGACAGATATAATTGATTTGCACGTTCTGTATTTTTGTTGCTATTTATATGTGGGCGTATTTTGAAAATATCACGCTAAGAAAACGCGTACACAAGTACAAAACACAAATGGAAGAACAAAAGAGGAAAGTTAAGGGGGAAAAAAAAACATTTTCTGAGGAACTCCATAACGTAAGTCGTGGGAGTACGTGCCCACCCCCACACACCTCCCCCACCCTCCACCCCTTCCTGTTACTCATTCCATCAACAAGCAAATGCTTCACCTAACTGGTATAGCCATCCAAAACCGATCACAAACAACACAAACACACGTCCTTCATAATTGGGTGTGTGTTTTTCTAAGTTTTTAACACACACACGCACGCATGCACGCCCTTCAAGCATACACGCACGTACGCGCGCACACACATACACACACACACACACGCACGCGCACACACACGCACACACACACACACGCGCGCGCTTACACGTACTATAAACATTAATCATGATCGATCCAGACCGCACTCCCATGCACCCACCATACCCCTCGCCACCCCACGCCTCCCATCCCAAATCCTTCACCAGATCCCCCACCCCCACCCCCACCCCCACCCCCCTCCTCCGGCACACACCATCACCTGCGCCCCACTTATCCCCCCAGCTACTGTGTACTTCGTCCCCCACTCCAGCTCCACCTCCTTAACTCATTGTACCCCAAACACACCACAGCAATATATGGATCGACCATGATAGTTCAAGGGTGATGCCAAAATAGCTTGGCGCCTATGCGCGCCAAGCTATTCTGGCATCACCCTTGAACTATCACGGTCAATCTGTGCCCTGCACTGTACTGCAGTCTTCAGAGCGGGACAAACTGTGGGGATTTCGGTCCTGGGGTACAATGAGTTAACCCGTTCCGGCACTCTTGAGAACAAAAATGAACACGACCCAACTGCAAGAGATATAGATGCTCATGAGCCCCCGCGATGCGGGGGCTCATGAGGATCTATGCCTCTTGCTAAGACCAATTTGTCTTCATGTTTGTTTGGACGGCTTGGGGGTTGGTCGCTGAATGAACAACATATGATTTTAGAACCAATCATGTACGTAAAGTGGCAGGGACTGAAGGTGTTAAATCCCTTAACTCATTCTACCCCAACACCGAAATCCCCAAATGTTGCCATTGTCCTCTGAAGACAGTATTGCCTTGCAGGACACAGATCGACCATGACAATTCAAGGGTGATGCCAGAATAGCTTGGCGCCCATAGGCGCCAAGCTATTCGGGCATCACCCTTGAACTATCATGGTCGATCCTTATCTTACTGTGGTGTGTCTGGGGTAGAATGAGTTAAACCTTTTAAGTCCTATTATCGAAATGCCTGAATTTGAGAGCTGACGTCCAAAGTTTAGATACCAGTTCAGGAGGTAGCTCGACCACGGTAGTTCTATCAAGGGTGGTGCAGGAACAACCTGACGCCTGGAGGTTCCAGGCTGGAACTGTCGACCATGGTCGATCTATGTTCTGTTGTAAGGCATTTCGGTCTGAAATGCGCTTTCAGTCGAGGGCATTCCTGCAGGAATCACCTCGACTAAAAGCGCTACTGACAGTAAGAGTGTTAAAAGATCCTCCCACCCGCCCCTGAGCCACATCCACCCACACACATTCTCACCGAACACTCACAACCCGCGTTTGCAGCAAACGATAAAAAAAAAAAATGAAAAGAATTTTTTTTAATGAAAAAAAAATAACAAAAATGTAAATAGTTAAACGTTAAATGTTTAGGGTTTAACTCTTTCTACCCCACACACACCACAGGAAGATAAAGATCGACCATGATAGTTCAAGGGTGATGTCAGAATAGCTTGGCGCCTATGGGCGCCAAGCTATTCTGGCATCACCCTTGAACTATCATGGTTGATCTGTGTCCTGCACTGGAATGCAGTCTTCAGAGGACAACGGCAAAATTTAAGGATTTCGGTTTTGGGGTAGAATGAGTTAACGTCTTTTGACACTATGAAGGTGATTTCAGAGACGGGGCACCGAAAAATGTCGCATTTCTTTTGATCGTCAGTATATGCTCATTGGGATTCGTTGGCAGCAGTTGTCAGTTAAAAAGAAAATCGCAGGTTAAGTGCAAGAGGCATATATTTTCATAAGCCCTCGCGGCAGTTGCGGGGGCTCATGAGAATCTGTGCCTCTTGCTTCGTACAATTTTGACCCCAGCTGGGCTGGAATACCTGACCTTACGGACCGGCCCCACGCCTTACCAATTAAGCTATCCATCTACCCTTGTCCAAACCAAAACACACAACAACAAAAAAGAAAAGGAAAAAGAGTGCATGCATGGTCTTCTCGTAACTCGTAACGTTGCCAAACTCGATCTTTTTCTTCACTTGGAGTTTGCGTCGTACACCATATGTTGCACTCACACTACAATGCCGCCAACGTCTATGGAAGAAACACATGAACAAATGAACCTGTTGAAAGCTACCAAGAGGCGTGGATTCTCATGAGCCCCTGCACTGCATCCGCAGGGGCTCATGAGAAATCCGCGCCTCTTGCATATGTAAGACACTGTTTTCAGGCGAGTGTTTTGATGGGACGTCAGCCACACTTGGCCGACAAGCGCACGGGAAAGAAAAACTTGAAACGCTGGAAAAATATACTTGTCCAGGTGCTGAGCACATTAAAGGTGGACCGCGGGTACAGAAGCGTGTCTGCCACCAAGAAACCTGGATAGTCACGGCTGGAACCTCACGGTTTTCGGTTCCAGATGAGTGAAAACCTTGTCTGTCCTTGAGTGTTTTTCGTATTCGCCGCTGAAGAAAATATTTTCTTTTGTTTGTTGTGTGTTACCCGTCTACTCCCAACAATTATGTATGAAGTCTACTTTCAGTCGACAGTAATAACAAGCACTAGTCTATCACAACAGTAGCAGGCCTGTGCGCATTAAAGGGTTAAGGTTACGGGTTAGGGTTAGGAGCTAATTATTTTTGTTATTTGCCTTTGCGTTTTTTTAGGGTTTTTTTTTTTTTAAATGTCATTAGGAAAGAAAACGCGTTTTGTCTACAACAAAATTAACGTTAGCGTGTTTGCACTTTAAAGAAAAAGTTTTTGATAGCATTATAGGTATGTTATGGCAGAAATTAACCAGTTACAAAGTCAAGCATGCGTTTGATCTCTGCGATGTTTGTCAGCGGTAGAAAAAAAAAAAGCGGTCACGATGAAAAATGTTGACATATCTTGGAACAATACAGTGCACTTTTGGCGCTATCGTGGTTGGAACACTCGATGTCATTTGATAACCACACTAACACAGTATCTATTAGGCAAAATGTCCTCGGGCTGACGTGAGTCATCGTTGGCCTGCGCACTGTCGTGTATGGGCCAACAAAGGCTGACGTCGGTCCGATAATATTTAGCACACTTGGAGCGCGATAAACATAAGTAATATAATGACATGACAACAGTGGCTAAAGAATGCTAGTATAGATCGTCTAAAATTTAACAAAAAACATTCCGTCGAATTAACTAAATATCAACGAGCAAAAGAAATGCCACATGTCTAGAATCACCGGAAACACTAAATGTTCCAAAATGTCGCGTTTTCTTCGCTCGTCAGCATATAAAGACGGTTGAATTATTGCTAGTCGAATGTTGAACAATTTATAAGCTTACTTACAGTTTGGTCTGTCCGTGCAGCAGCAGACAACGTCTTTGGTATTATATATAGTCCACACTAGATTCCCCCCATCCGTCCATCTTATCGTCCGCCCATCGATCTTCCACTCTCACACTCTGTCGGTCACGCCATGTCGGTCAGCAAACACACTACAGCGTCGTTATCTCGTCGGTACGCTTGACTGCACTCAATACGGCCACAAAACTCCTTCGCTTTCAGCGTCAGCTGTGAGAGCGGATCAAAGCGACATATGAGAATTAATATCAAAATAATTATAATCATCATCATCATCATCGTCGTCGTCGTCGTCATCATCATCGTCATCTACATCATCATCGTTGTCCTCAACGTCGACGGCGTCATCATCGTCGTCACCACCAACATCAACATCACAATCAGCCGTAATACTTGTAGCAGTGTCCGATTCTATTGACTCGTGGAGACGCGCTAAGCTAATTAGTTTTATATTATGAACCAATCAGCTATCGATATCGCACTCAATTCATGTCTCACGTGGTGTAGGGCCTACGTACTGTCTTGTCTGTCTAGCAGGCCCTTCTGATCCTCATCCACTTTTCCCTTGAAGTCAACTGAAGAGTGTTGCGTCGTCTGAGAAGTTTTGATGTAAACAGAGCCGGCTCTACTACGAGCAAGAGGCATACATTCTCATGAGCCCCTGCAATGCAGGAGTTCATGAGAATCTATGCCTCTTGCAGCCGGACGCGGGGTTGGCTGAGGGACTGACAACGGACCAGACGATCCTGGTATACATGTCAGGTTTTGCGCATGGATGCACGTGCTAAGCGACAGTCTATGACCTTGGAAGCAAGGTCGTCATTTCTAGAGAAATTTCAGTGCGAATGTTCGGGCGCCAGTTAAAGAGATTCTAGTTTGGAGACGAGAAAACTTTAAATGTTTCTGTTTGACGAGTCTGGTTTGAGTTGTCTTAAATTGTCTGTATGTAATTTTTTGTGCGTGAAAAACTGAGGTAGAATTTTAAAAATCTAATAAATTGCTCGGTTTTTGAAAAATCATTCAGGGCAGATTTGTTCGGCTGATACATATTACTTGGACGGTTGGTTCAGTTGGTGGTTGGTTGAAGGTTAATTTAGACGTACACTACTATCCATATAAGACTATAAAGTAAGGCAGAGTACCTCTAAGCGGTTCTTGTAAAGCTATCCACTCCTACTGTCATAAAAACAAAACAACAAACAACAACAGATGCAGAGAAGCACAGACGAGAAGGTAGGTGACCTCGAGGTATGACCCTTTCAAAATGATTCACCGGCCGGTGAATGTCCACACTAATCAGAAATTTTACAAGAGAATCCGGGTTAGTCGACAAAAAAGCTAATAGCAAGCAGCTGGTTTTTTCGTCCATGTTGTTGTTGCTGGAGGTGGGGGAGGGGAGTGGGGGTGGGGGTGGAAGGGAGCCGGTGTATGGAGTATGACTGCTCGCAAATGATTTCCCGTTCAACGCCCGTCATGAGGCATAGAAACTATTAGCCAAATGTGTTGTCTCCACAGGTGTAAATAGCTATAATGGTACAGAAAACCCTGCCGATAATTGGAAAAACTATTTGTTCACCATCCGGCGCAAAGAAATAGCAAGTGGAAAACCATCAGTCACTGGCGTTTGGCTTTATGTTTAACCTCTCCACTGTCCAGTCACTGGCGTTTGGCTTTATGTTTAACCTCTCCACTGTCCAGTCACTGGCGTTTGGCTTTATGTTTAACCTCTCCACTGTCCAGTCACTGGCGTTTGGCTTTATGTTTAACCTCTCCACTGTCCAGAAAAAAAGTGAACGCAATCCAAACTTCAAGAGACATAGACCTCACGAGCCCCCGCAACTGCGGGGGGCTCATGAGGATCTATGCCTCTTATTGAGACCAATTTGTATCCATGTTTCTTGGACGCCTGGGGCTTCTTTAAAGTAAAGTAGATTTCAGAGGCACGGTCTGGGATCTCTGGCGGTAATGGGTTAATTTGAGAAACAGCTAGATTTAACAGTCTGTAAGAGGCTTGGATTTGCAAGCGCGCCTGCAGCTGCAGGCGCTCATGCGAATCCAAGCCTCTTACAGATGGAAGGGTTGCCTAAGTGGAGAAGGACCAGGACAAAACTAGCTTATACACAGAAAGATGGCGCAACCTTCAAGGTTTGCAACGATGTCGTAATTGGATTTTCTGTCCTTGTAGATTGCCGTGGTTTTTAATTTTTTATTTTTTTGTGTTTCTTTTTTCTTCGACGTGGCCTGGCCTAGTGCATTTTAGGCGTTGTCAGTCGTAAGTTTACTTCCTGTCGTTTTGTTGTTTTCTCAACGTTCCTTTTTGCTCGTTTATGACTTTTAAATAACTCTTTTAAACATTATCATGCGTCTCACAGCCTTAGTCGTAAAACAAAAAGTGGGCAAAGACATGTTCCTCAGGGCCGTAAACAAGCGTATTACTGTAACAACACGAACCAGGCCGCATTTCCCGCATAATAGATACTGATCAGTGGCGGATCCAGGGGGGGGGGGGGGGGCCAGCCCCCCCCCCAACCGTGACCCCCAATCTTTTTTATGATTATTTGTGGAAGTTGTGTTTTACTATTTGATGGTTCTTCTGATGGGAGGAGGACAAGTGCATGTAGATATGATCAGCCCTTCCTTTTATAAAGTTCCAAAAGCAGTGATGTGCCCCAAGATAAATGAAGAAAAGTTTTATCTAATAAAAATCGTCACCTCTGAGAACTCTAGGTATGTCTGAGAAAAGCCCAAGAAAAAATAAAAGAAACACGCGTAGAGAGAACGGTTACAACACGATGGTACAATTTTAAAGAAAATCACAAAAAGAAAAGCACAAGAAAGAATAATTTCAACACAACTTATTTGTAATTGTTCATTGTAAGCGTGTTTCTTTTTTGTTATGATTTTATGCTCGCCTGATAGTCACTGTTTTTGTCTGTATTTCTTTTGTATGACACAGTGTGGAAAACGGGAGGGGGGAGGGCTGTTGTACCCTCCCCCCTCTTCTCCGTGGAGACACCCTCTGGATCCGCCTCTGACTGATATCCATTTCAATTACATCTACATGAAAACTACGTTTTTGAAACTGTTTATCTCAGAAAGCCTTCATTATCTCCCTTTCCATGTAACCTAATAATTTTCTTTTGGGATAGCCCGCAGGGTTTTTATTGCACGACCTTTCCTTATCACACGAGAGAGAGAGAGGGGGGGGGGGGGTGGGGGGGTGGAGAGAGAGAGATTACTGACGGAAACGTTCTACAATGGCAGCGTTCTTGTTTCCTGCAATCGTGGCATGAGCATCAGTTACGTTCAAATTTAACCCCTTCACTGCCGAGAACAAGTGAACACTGACTATCCAACTGCAAGAAAATAGATCCTCATAGATCCTCATGAGCCCCCGCGAACTATGCCTCTTGCTGAGACCAATGTTTATCCGCGCTTTTTGCACGGTTTAGGCTTTTGGTCGTTGAATGAACAAAGATTTCAGAAACAACAATGTACGTACTGTGACATGGAAGGGGTTAAAGCCCCAAAAGTTAACCCGTTCACTGCAGGAACTCCACAAACAACAACCCACACGTAAAAGGCATAGATCCTCATGAGCCCACGCGTATGCGGGGGCTCATGAGGATCTATGCCTCTTGCTGGTCACAGGCAGACGTATCTGATTTCCACTAAACCTGTGCAAGTGATTCTTTCAGAACCATCACTAACCCTATTAGCTGTCGGCAGCGGTTTTTGTTGCTATGTTCCCTGCAGGAATCATCGCGACAAAAACCGCTACCGACAGCCGAAGGGTTAACTTCTTGAATGTTCTATATGACGACAGCGCGCGGCGGAAGAGACGGGGTAACCAAGCAGAAACACATCTGTGATTTTGCAGGCTGATGCAACTTCTACATTTTGCTTTTAAAACACGTAAAAAAGAGAGTGAGTGTCATCTCAAATTGCCTCCATTCGGCTCGTCCACGAAAATAAATGAAAACCGTGAACGGGGCAAAGGGGGAACATAAGCAAAACCCGAATGCGCACTAAAAGCAGCAGCACACGCAACAACAAAAAATCCGTAATTGCATAGTCTACATTGCCACTTGATTAAAATGTGTTCTGTTCGTAAAGTAGTATTTTCTATCTTCTACTAGCAGGGGCGGATCAGTTACCTCATGGGAGAGGGGGGGTGTGGAGGTTCCAACTTTTTTGCTTGGGACCTTCAACCTGATAGAAAAAGGCCTCCCCAACGCTAGACCTTGCTTCCATGCGCCGAAAAGCGAAAAGCGGCTGGGGGGGGGGGGGGGGAGAGGGGGGAATGGGGGAATTGGGGGGGGGGGAGAGAGAGAGAAGGAGAGTGGGCGCGTGCGTTTTAAGACTCTCACCGTTTGCTAAAATATCAAACAACGGGGGGTGGGGGGGGGGGAGAGAGGGGGTGTCTGAAAACTGGCCAAAATTTTAAACGTGGGGGAGAGGGGGGATGGGAGTTCCAAACACCCCCAAAATTTACTTTGTTATAGCATTTTTTTTAATTGGGTATGGGGGGTGAAGGGGGGATCCGGAACCCCTGGAACACCCCCCCCCCCCATATCCGCCCCTGTCTAGGTTCTCAACAGGGAAGGGCGAAAAACTACTTCAGTTTTCAAGCTGTAATCAGAGTTTATAGACGCGAGTTAAGTGCAAGTCTTTGTTCTAAGCAGAACTAGTTGAGCGAGCACCTTATCAGATATCTCTTTCACTCCTTAACTGCCGGGACAAAGCCGCGAACGTTCGTTATCCATCTGTAAGAGACATAAACCCTCAGGAGGATTTATGTCTCTTGTCAGTCCTATGTTTCTTACGCCTCTTTTTGTCCCATTTTTGTCTGTGTTCTTTTCGCGATCGTCAGTCAGCGCGCAATCGTTTCAGACGCGAAATTCACGACGACTGGCAGCCAAGGAGATTATTCTTCTTCTTCCTCGAACACTCTTTATATGGACAGCCCGGTCTCCTCTATAAATGCTGCCGTGCGCCGCAGGTCCTCCAGGCTTCCATAGAGCTTGCGGGACACCCCTGTCTCTTCAGGCCAGTGTCTCAGCCAAGGGGATAACGACCATCCCTTAGGTGGCTCTCTTTAACCCATTCAGCCCTGACGCACTACAGCAGGAGATGGGTTGACCATGATAATTCAAGGGTAGTGCCAGATTAGCTTGGCGCCTGTATGGTCGATCCATCTCCTGCAACAGTTGCATAGTCGTTAGATGACACCTCCAAAATTTGGGACGTACGTACGTAGGGGTGAATGAGTTTATGACAGATGACACCATTTCTCAAAACAGGTTCTACTGCTGTACAGCATGAGCACAGTCGGTGAGTAAATAGGCTTTTGCCATTGACAACCAGACTCACTGTTTCTTGACTGATCGCCATAACACTCTTCGCAGATCATACACTAAATGTAAATGTGACCCACGGGAGGCATAAAGTCATCACAAGCCCTCACAGCTACAAGCGTTCTTGAAGATCTGTACCGCATGCGAACAAATGACGTTGACTGGTAGTGTTGCCTTATTCGCAAGGAAACAGTAGTGAGGTTTCGTTTGCAACAAACGACTGCCAACAACGAACGAGAGCCAAGTCACGGCGGATAATCAGTTTGGACGCAAAGACAACACTCCAAACATCTCCCAGAGGCAGAGATCCTCATGAGCCCAGAGAGATATGCATCGACAACACTCCAAACACCCCCAAGAGGCTAAGTCCTCATAAGCCCTGAGGGATAGGCATAGACAACACTCCAAACATTTCCAAGAGACAGAAGTCCGCATGTACCCAGAGGGATAGGCATAGACAACACTCCAAACATCTCCAAGAGACAGAAGTCCGCATGTGCCCAGAGGGATAGGCATAGACAACACTCCAAACATCTCCAAGAGACAGAAGTCCGCATGTGCCCAGAGGGATAGGCATATACAACACTCCAAACATCTCCAAAAGAGGCAGAGTTTCTCATGTACCCGGAGGGATAGGCATAGACAACATTCCAAACATCTCCAAGAGGCAGAGGACCTCATGTGCCCGGAGCGATAGGCATAAACAACACTCCAAACATCTCGAAGAGGCAGAAGTCCTCATGAGCCCAGAGGGGTAGGCATATACAACACGCCAAACCTCTCCAAGAGATAGAAGTCCTCATGTGCGCAAAGGGATAGGCATAGACAGCACTCCAAACATCTCCAAGAGGCAGAGGTCCTCATGAGCCCAGAGGGATAGGCATTGACAACACTCCAAACATCTCCAAGATGCAGAAGTCCGAGAGGAAAATGCATAGACACCACTCCAAACATCTCCAAGAGGCAGAGGCCCTCATGAGCCCAGAGGGAGGCATAAACAACACTCCAAACATCTCCAAGAGACAGAAGTCCGCATGTGCCCAGAGGGATAGGCATAGACAACACTCCAAACATCTCCAAGAGACAGAAGTCCGCATGTGCCCAGAGGGATAGGCATATACAACACTCCAAACATCTCCAAAAGAGGCAGAGTTTCTCATGTACCCAGAGGGATAGGCATAGACAACATTCCAAACATCTCCAAGAGGCAGAGGACCTCATGTGCCCGGAGCGATAGGCATAAACAACACTCCAAACATCTCGAAGAGGCAGAAGTCCTCATGAGCCCAGAGGGGTAGGCATATACAACACGCCAAACCTCTCCAAGAGATAGAAGTCCTCATGTGCGCAAAGGGATAGGCATAGACAGCACTCCAAACATCTCCAAGAGGCAGAGGTCCTCATGAGCCCAGAGGGATAGGCATTGACAACACTCCAAACATCTCCAAGATGCAGAAGTCCGAGAGGAAAATGCATAGACACCACTCCAAACATCTCCAAGAGGCAGAGGCCCTCATGAGCCCAGAGGGAGGCATAAACAACACTCCAAACATCTCCAAGAGACAGAAGTCCTCATGTGCGCAAAGGGATAGGCATAGACAGCACTCCAAACATCTCCAATAGGCAGAGGTCCTCATGTGCCCAGAGGGATAGGCATTGACAACACTCCAAACATCTCCAAGAGGCAGAGGTCCTCATGTTCCCGGAGGGACAGGCATAGACAACTCTCCAAACATCTCCAAGAGACAGATGTTCACATGAGCCCAGAGACCTCATGAGGACCTATGCCTCTTGGAGGTGTTTGGAGTGTTGTCTATGCCAACGGTAGAAGATAGTTATCGCTCTCGATCATTGTTGGGAGTCGTTCTTTTCAAACGAAACCTCGCTAATGTTCTACTTGAAAAGCGATCAAGACCCCCGGCGACTAATAATTCTTAAGGCTTATAGACACGCATGTTCTTAACCCCTTCCCTGCCACAGTACTTGCATTTTTGTTTCTGAAATCTTGGTTCATTCAACGACCAAAAGCCACCATCGTAAAGAACCATGGATTCAAATTGGTCTCAGCAAGAAGCATATATCCTCATGAGCCCCCGCAGTTGCGGGGGCTCATGAGGATCTATGTCTCTTGCAGTTGGATCGTGTTCAGTTTTTCTCTGCATTGACGGGGTTAACGCCTTAACTACCGGAACCAGAGACATAGCAGAAAACGACAATGACCTTTTAAATTATATTTCAAGTTAGGTGTGGTTTTGTGTGTGTGTTGCTATTTTTGTTGTTGTTTCAACAGGCATTAAATAAAAATTTAAATAAAATGTTCCCAAGAATTGTGCACTTAGAAACTCCATCGTCCGTGAGACCGCATTCTAGATCAAAGCAATATGTGACAGGCTGGTCTATTAAACTGCGCTTTATGTTAGTGTGCTGGTCTGTGATTTTGGAACTTACGGCACTAGCGCCGTAAGGTCCCGAGTCACAGACCAGCACTCTATTTGGCTCTGGGACGTTTGGACAGAACTCCGCACAAACAATGAGCTCAGCGGCAGACGCATGTCAATATGCAATATCGCCACTGTCTGGACAACTGACACCGTCTGAAGTCTTTAGACACTTTCTGCATGAAGAGGGCTTAACCTCTTCAAAGCCAGTGGACGCGAGGCTGTGCTTAATTCGTCGCCGAAATAGACCCTGCCGTCCAAGGAAGATGGTTACAAGGTAGCGTCAACAAGAGGCATAGATCCTCATGAGCTCCCACAACTGCGGGAGCTCATGAAGATCTATGTCTCTTGCGGATGGATCCATCTTTCTCCGGTAGTTTAAGGGTTAACCCCTTCTCTACGGGGCAAACGAAGGAGTTATCAAGTGTACGTTTGTGGGTGTTCGAAAGAAAGAACTCGGCCCGAAATAGAGTTTCGGCACCTTCTTTTGTCCAAGTTTTTTGACAGGTTCAGGACAGAAGACGTCTGGACGGGCAAAACATTATTGTTAGTCTTTCTGTAAGAGGCATAGATCATCATGAGCCTTCGCAGAGTGCTGGGACCCATGCAAATCTACGTTTCATGTTAGAACCATTTACCGATGTGTTTTTGCAAACAAAAATAGGGTCTAGAAGAGACATCAGTAAAACTACTGTAGTTAGAGTTCAACGTTAGAGCTGCACCCTGCACATGCTAACTAAAAAACGCACATTTTCTTCTTTCCAGTCTCATTAATTTGCATCTAGGTTTCTCAGACAAAGGATTTGGTAGGGAGCCTGCCGGGTTTCGCTCTCAGAATGACAGTTAAGAGCACGCCACTGGGCGCATTAAAGAACGTTCCAAAAAGTTTCAAAGACTTTCCAGTTCGCAGAAGATCATGTGGCCGACGCTGGCCCAATGAACTTTTGTGCGGCGCGCGCTGGCTTGGTCCTTAGGAACCTGCTCTTGTTCAAGCAGCAGATTTCAGAACAACAGTAAACCCTTACCCCCCCCCCCCCCCCCCCCCCCCCGCGGTAGTAAGGGGGCGTAGATCCTCATGACTCAGCATCTTTGCGTGCAGGGGCCTCATAAAGATCTATGTCTCTTGCAGATGGCTGTGGTACGTTATTTACGTCAGTTCATTGGATCTAGTGACAGGAGTACAATCTTGCGTCTGAATCTTGAAACGCGCTTTGAAATTGTGTCGCCATCTCGCGGCGGGTTCCATTATAGTCCCGCTCGCATGTTCACGCCTCTGGGCGATGCTGGTGGCTGGGTAGGTAGGTTGTCTGTTAACCCGTTCGCTGTGAAGTACAAGTCAGTACATCCCTTTTACCACGATGTATATATCCTCACGATGTCCTCGAGAGGGATAGATCCTCATGAAGCCCCCGCAGTTGCGGGGGCTTCATGAGGATCTGTCCCTTTCGAGGACACCACTTTATACCCACGTTCTTTGGACGACGCGCGCTTCGCTGTAAACACCCCCCCCCCCCCCCTTAACAGCAAAAGGTATAGATTCTCATGAGCAGTTGCGTGGGCGGGCTCAGGCCTCTTGCGGACACCACTTAGTATCCATGGTCATTGTGCGCCGTCTGGTCGGACTTTTTGAATTAACAAAGATTTCAGAAACACAGTCTGCGTCCATTGGCAGTGAAGGGGTTAACCCGTTCATCCATGACACACTGAAGGAAGCGGGTCGACCGTGGCAGCTCAAGTGAAGTACAGTATAGCTCTACTCTTGTAGGCGCCAGGCTGTTTGGCTGGCATCACCCTTGAACTTTCGCTGTGGATGCTGTGTCCTGAACTGCAGAGTATTCTTCGGAAGGCAAGTTCACAAAGATGGGCATGCCGACCTCAGAGCTCAGTACGTTAAAAAGTGAGGTTTTACTGGCAATTAAACGTTTGACCCTTTCATTGCCAGTGGACGCACATTGTGTTTCTGAAATCGTGGTTGAATTCAACGAGGCCACAGAGTCCTAGCCGTCAAAGGAGCGTGGAACCACAGTTCTGTCAGCAAGAGGCATAGATCCTCATGAGCCCCTGCAATTGCAGGGGCTCATGAGGACCTATACTTCTTGCGATGGAATTCTGTTCACTTATTCTCGGCAGTGAAGGGGTTTAAAGCTGGAAGAGTTTCAATTTGTAGGGTTGATTAAAGTGGAAGTTAGATAAGACTTGAAAAAGAGACCGATCGAATTCCAGTAAGGCGTTTATATAAACACTTTTAAGAGCCAACCGCCGGCAAAGTTTTGAAGTCATCCAGGCAATCGAAACCCCAACAACAGTGGGCAAAAGTTGAAAAGCAGTGATCAGAGACAAGGGCGCCCAGACGAGGGGGTCACTCCAAAAGGCCACGTCATGGATCAGACTAAACGTAGACTGGGCCCTTTAACCCTTTGGCTGCTACTGACGATACCGCTCCGAGGAAAGATGCGTGGCCACGCGTCTTTTCCTCGGAGCGGTATCGTCAGTAGCAGTCGAGGGGTTAAATTACGGTTAAATGCTGACTTTGTTGTCCGGAACGGCGTCAATCTTCCACAGTTCAGTCCATTTCTTCCTGTAGATTGCAGTGAAATTCTTTTAAGAAAAATTAAATTAAATGCGGACAAAATTGCACCACCAACTACACACACACACACACACACACACACACACACACACACACACACACACACCACACGCACGCACCCACGCACGCACAACACACACACATAAACACACACACATAAACACACACACATGCACACACATCAGTACACACAGTTCACACTGCGTGTATTTTACACTTATTTGGATTGAAATTTTGCCAAAAGTTGGAATAAACAAGAATTGCTAATGTTTATCACTTCTCTGACACTGTACCTCAACAAATCAGAATAAATAAAAGAAGGGCAGCTAATCACAGATGAAGACTCCAAAGTGCAGCCGAAAGCTTGTGTCACAGATGCTGTAAGGCATCATTTATCTCAATATAAAATGGACGGAAATAACGTTTATGCTTCCGGGCTTTAACATTTCACCTTTTTGTCTCTTTAAAGGGCAGCAAACAACTATATTAACTCAAGGCGCCCGGCATCAATAGCTGCGAAAGTGTCGTATAGCGGTTCCGACGGCAACGCCATACGACACATCCGCGGCTATTGATGTGGGGCTCCTTGAATGAGTTACATCCCTTGACTGCTACAGACGATGCCGTTCGGCGTAAAATGGCGTTTGGAACTGATGTCTTCCGTCAGACATTAACACATTCTGCCCCAGGACCGAAATCCCCACATTTTGAAGTCGCCCTCTAAAGGACGGTATTACAATTCTAGAGACAGATCGAGCCATGACGAGCATGATAGTTCAAGGGTGGTGCCAGAATAGCTTGGCGCCCATGGGCGCCAAGCTATTCTGGCACACCCTTGAACTATCATGCTCGATCCATGTGTCTTGCTGTGGTGTGTCGGGGCGGAATGAGTTAAGCAACGTTAGAATTTACTTAAACGTTTAGCGTTTCTTGAATACACCGCAGCAGCAGACTGTTATTTCATCTCAGATACCCAGAACCCTCCAGCCTGCAAAGCCACAAGAGGCTTACTTTGGCAAGAACTCGTTTCATTTTAATCTGCATTCCTTATAGTGAGGCGGTTATTAGGAGGGTTCGGTTGGACTTTGACAGAACATGCAAATGGAACGTGCGTAAGGATTTTTAGAGACAAAAACTGTTTGCAATTCCTCGATATATCACGCTAAATCGCAACGCCCCACCCGCCCCCATCTGCAAGAGGCATAGATCCTCATAAGTCTCCGCATTCTGCTGGGGCTCATGAGGATTTATGCCTCTTGATGACACTTTAGTCCGTGTTCATCAAGCTAAAAGAGGGGTGAAGACATTCATGAAATAATCTCCTGTGGACATTGGGACGAGAGGGACTATCAGCACCAATGTCTTTGAGCATGCAACATCAAAAGAGAAGATATTCGTATAAGCCCATTTTCAGGCCCGTGCTTTTCCCTTGGTTGATGCAATGCATTCAGAGACTACAGAAATAAGCCCACTTTAGCGTCCCTTTCATGCTTTGTGTTGAGCTAGAGATTGAGACAAAAGACCCGAGAAAACGTTCCTTCGGCATTACTTTGCCATCTGTTTTTTTGCGCGGATCGAAAAGAAAGAAGACTTTCAGGATTATAATTATTTTGTCCGTAACATTGTGCAGCAAAAGCAACGATTCACTTCCGGTTTTACTTTTGCGTCACTGGGTGTGCAGATACGCAACAACAGACCCCAAAATATATACTGATTAAGAAAAAAATTGCAGTGCACATTTTCGTCTCAAGAAAAGGTAAAACAAACATATTCTTCATACATAGCTGTGATAAAGCGGGCATTTTTCATCTGTCATTTATTCTAGTGACAGAATAGTTATATTCTTAATCACAATATTGCTGGAATTTTAAAAAAATATGTTCCAGAAACAAGCATTCCTGTCAACAGACTTGGCGCTTAGCAATTACCCAACAAATTCAATCATCCCTTCAGAACTGTTTCTTTTAACCCTTTGTGACCTCCAGAGGGCGCGGATTTTGCGTCTCAGAAACCACTGCACACTGACCGACATTCGCGTTAAGAACACAAATGAAATGGGACCAAAACGTGGCTACAACGAACACATGACTAACAAGAGACATAAATCCTCATGAGCCCCCGCGAATGCGGGGGCTCATGAGGATTTATGTCGCTTGCACATGGGTAGCGTTCGCCTTGCCCCGGCAGTTAAGTGGTTAAACTCGATCGCGGACAGAGACGTTTAACCCTAACTAACCAAAGAAACCGACCCATTCGCACGCAGCGAACAAAATCGACTTCAAACGGATGAGGACATGCGGGGTTATAAAACCTCGAGTCGGGCCGAATTAACTATTTTATAGAGGTTTAATGGACTCTCACAACTCGCATCCCACGTGAAGACGCAAAGTGCTACCGCATTAGACTTGTGTCTTAAGCTCGCGGGAAGCGGGTCCATCAAGATAGCTCAAGGGTTGTGTCGGACACGTTTGGCGCCTTCAGGCGCCAAGCTAATCAGGTACTGCCCTTGAGCAGTCGTAGTCGACATATTTCACGTGCTTGGCCCTGACAGGCTAAGGGACAGGCATCCCCGTTTTTGGCACTCTCGACACAATAGCTCCAGACTCGACCCTCTTAGATTCTGCACCTCTTTCATCTTCGAGGGTTTTATTTTGATACTTTTTTTCACTCCAGTATTTTTCCTCTTTTTGTCTGCCACTGTATATGACACTATTCCCTAGCTAAGACAGGATCCTTAAAGAGGATTCATCCGAGGGTAAATAATGTAAATCCATTCTTGTTACCTAACTCCAGTAATTGCCCCAGCTCGCTTTCACACTCTCCGCATATACTATTCGCGTCTCTAGCATGCAGAGAAGTCCCAAAAATATCAGCCCCTAGACTCACCGGAAAGAAAACATATATTCTAATCGTTTAGGAATGGCGCAAAGTGGTTTCGTGTGTAAATGTAGAGACATTGTCCCTGGTGCACCGCTGGTACAAGCCATCTAGAGGTTATTGAAAAATGCATTCGTCCTTTTCAGCACGGCCAAGCGCCAGAATTTTCAGTACTTTGAAGGCTGGTGCTAATTGGAAAGTACTCTTCTTGTCATGGAAAAAAGGTTGAAATTTGTTGATATGCCCATGCACTGCATTCAGAGAAGACAAACACGACGTATCGGATCCTAGATTCGTCGAAGACGAATCTAGGATCTGATACGTCGTTTTTGTCTTCCCTGAATACAGTCGCCTGTTCGGCGTTAAACCAAATAACTAACTAACACTGAATTGTATCAACAAATTTCAATTTTTTTTTCATTTACATTGTATATATGCCGTTGTTTGACAAAATCTAGTATGATAAAAAAAAAAATTATAGAAAAGCTAGATTTTCATCGCATATCATGGAGAATCTCGCTTTTCTCAAAATTGACATACTGGCTTTTGCTGCACAATGGCATTTTGGGACCCTTGCGGTAATTGGTTTTTGCTTCCTCTCTTCTTGTGGGCTGCCAAAGACCAAAGATAATTTCTAGATCGTAAGCTGGCCTGTGATTTGGGACCAAGACCGCGCGCTGGTCTGTGACGTTAGACCTTACGGCTTCAAGCCGTAAGGCCCAAAGTCACAGACCAGCACACGAGTATGTAGGCTAATTTGATCCGAGGAAGAAATATTTTTTCTTGTACGGGTCGTGACCCTGAGATTAGATCCAACTAACTCAGACAGCATTGTCCCAAAGGTGCACCCGCGGGGACTGGCAAGTTTTTACCTAACCGAGGACACAGTCCCGACACCCCCCCCCCCCCCTTATACTATCAATGCCAAGTGGCTCACTTAAAAAAGAAATTAAAAAAAAGCCGTCGAGCGTTGTGCGTGTGTCGAGGTCGAGAAACGAAATGGCGCATTTATGTAAGCTAAATGGTAGTCCCAGATCAAAGTCATCTGGTACTTTTTGCAACCTACTGTAAATTATATCTAAAATGATATTTCAAGAGTAGTGCCATTTCGTAGCTGTACTACTCACATTTAGTTAAGAACCACCCTGAAAATTGGTGATGACTTCAAATACGCGCAACATTGTCGAATTTTAAGATTATGCCTTGAAAGGTTTGGACAGGACTGCAGTCTTCGTCCATACTGATCCACCTCCATGTCGTGAAATATCCTTCGTTTGAGTTCTTAGCATAAACACTTAAAACAGTTAACCCCACGGCCGCATTTTCCCAAATTTTGCAGAATTTTGTAGAACGATTATGTACCAGTTGCAGGAGATGACTCGACCATGATAATTCAAGGGTAGTGCCAGATTAGCTTGGCGCCGTCAGGCGCCAAGCTAATCTGTCACTACCCTTGAATTATCATGGTCGAGTCATCTCCTGCTCTAGTGCGTCGGGGCAAAATGGGCTAACTTGTATCTCTCTGGTCTGTCACCAGCAACGTTTATCAATTCGTATAGTACAAAGTGTTCCATGCATGTGTTTCTTTTTACTGGTCTGATGGTGCTTGGCAGATGGTTCTATAACAATACTGCCCTGGGGAAACAAATATATTTGTTTTCATCCCTACGTCACACGAACAATCTCTTTAGAGCAAACTGTACCACATGACCAAGCTACAAAAACCTTTGTACCGACTAATGGCGGACTTTTTGTAGCCCTCTTTCTGACGCGTCTTAAATGCCAGTTTTGTTCTATAAAAGATCATCAAAACGTTCTAAAGTACAAAGTTGTTTAGTGTTGTTCGAAACAACAGGCACACTACTGGAGACGGCAACGTCATGAAAGATTTTAAATTACGTCATAAGTCTATTATTTATAAATGTATATTCATTTCACGTCAGTCATGTCTGGCGTGATCTAGATCGGAAGATTTCTTCTTGATTTCATTTAGGAAAATAGTGGAGGAATGAAAACAAATACGTTATTGGTAGCAGGGGCTTGCTGTACGGACCCTTGTAGGGCTTCGGGAGGTCAAAGGAGCCATTGTACCCCTCAGGCCTTCGGAGTACAATGGTTCCTTTGACCTCCTTCAGTCCTACAAGGGTCCGTGTAGCAAACCCCTGCGACGAATAGCTTATGATATATAATGAAAATCTAGCTTTTCACATTAAAAAACAACGTATTACCTTTTTCCTTCACAGGGCTGACCAGCTACATGACTCTGGACGTGGAGCGACTTTTAACAACTAATAATAGTCTGGTTGGTGTTTCTCTCCCTGAAGTGTTCAGGACGCACATAATCTACAGACGTGATGATGAGTATCTGACACCGACATTGCAGAGTCACGGGGCCGACGTGCAGATAAGTTTTCCTAGTCTAGTAACCGCCAACCAGCTTTGCCATAGGAAGGCAATAGACAGTAAGTCCATTTTTGTGAAAAGCGAGATCTTCATTGTATTCAATGAAAATCTCGCTTTTTAGAAAATGGACTTACTGTATTTTGCCTTCCTGGGGAAAAAAAAACGTTCCATTTTGTGGTGTACTAGACGGATCTCGGTTTTTTTTTTTGTTTTTTTTTTTTTTTTTTTGCTTGTGGCTAAAAATGACTAGAACAAAGGCATTACATGTGCTGGATTAAGACAGGCAATTACTGTCCACATTGACAATTACCTGCAACCGGCCACAGAACTTCTAAACACTGTGTGTCCAGGTCTGCGATTCTCGACCTTACTATCCGTAAGGTCCAAAATCAGAAGCCAGCCCACGTTTCGTGAAGATTTATGCCTCTTGTTGTTCAGTTCCACTTATTCCCGTGTTCCTCAAACCGAGAAGTTGTCGGTCTTTCAGTCAGTGGTGTTTTAACTCTTTGGCTGTCGGTAGCGCTTTTAGTGTCGCGAAATTCCGACAGGAATCATCGCGACAAAAAAGCGCTAGCGACAACCAAAGGGCTGAAATTAGTAATCTTTATGTTTACTGACGGTAAAAGGGTTATCACGCAGGCCTTACTATCAGTGGCGCGGCCGCTATGACCGGGCCAGTCTATGTTTCAATCCACTGGACCATTACCGGAAATAGTGTTCATCATACATGTAGGCCTAACTCATTCTGCCCGCGACACACCACAGCAAGATATGGCTCGACCATGCTAGTTCAAGGGTGGTGGCATAATAGCTTGGCGCCTATAGGCGCCAAGCTATTCTGCCACCACCCTTGAACTAGCATGGTCGACCTGTCTCCTGATTTGTAATGCAGTCCTCAGAGGATAACTCCAGAATGTGGGTATTTCGTACCTCGGGCAAATTCAGCAATATGTTTCGAACACCACAGGCTGGAGGTATAAATTCTCAGGAGCTTTTGTTGTTCCATATTCTTCAAATTGCAAGGAGATTCTCAAGAGGCCCTGATGCGACCCGCTGCGGGTACCGTGATATATGTGCCGTCTGCGAATCGAAGAATGAGGCTTAGGCAGCTAGTAAGCAAAGGTCCTCGGGCTGACGTGAGCCCGAGGATCCTTTTTTTTTTTTTTTTTTTTTTTACTGGACATGCAGGAACAAATTAGACTGCAATCAGGTCATGACATTGTACCGTCTGAGATCAAGAGATGTCAAGAGAAAAGCTCCCCTCTCTTCGACAAAGGGGATTAGATTTCACAAATTCGTGCTACTGGAATTTCGCGGTGATCATCTTTGCCGCTCGCAGGATGAAGGGTTTGGCTGATGGTGCCACAGAACACGTGCGGCACTACAACGCAGTCATATAGTCCGCCATGACGCTTCTCTCGTATCAAGGACAGGGTCTGTAGACCAGTGGATCCGTCCCTACCAGGAGCTATAGGAGTTGCGTGCTCATAATACAGACTGACTTGTGGTAAAGAGACATAGATTCTCATGAACCCATGCGAATGCGCTGAGAAGCTCTAACCCAAGAGCGGCGGCTACATGAATGAATCTGACAATGGAAAACTGCGAACAATGTTGAGCTGTACATTGCTTTAACGTCCGACAGCACAAAAACTGACTCGGAACGTGCCTGCGCTGTACGTAAAATAAAATAGAGCAAGAGACTGCCGAGAGAAAAATGAGCAAAACCCACACAACTGCAAGAGGTACAGATCCTCATGAGCCCCCGCAGTTGCGGGGGCTCATGAGGGTCTATACCTCTTGCTGAAACCACTTTGTATCTATATTTCTTTGACCGCCTCTGGTAATCTTTGGCGTTCAGTTTACGATGATTTCGAACATGCAGTCTGCCTCCACTGACAGTGAAGGGGCTGACTGGTGCCAATGAAGACTCTGCTCCCCCTCCCCCCCCCCCCCCCCCCCTTGGCACGAGATACATGACGGGGTGAAGGGGTTGGCTGAAGGATTTCATGGGTACTGCAGTGACGACATCGTGATGGCGGCAACCCAACAATCGCATTTGGCCATGGGAAACCTTTTGAAGCTTGCACAGCTCTCACGGGACCCCAGCCCTGCGTAATATAACATAACGGGAATGGTTTCCAAATCCGACGAAGTCAATGGACTGACCTCTCGAAGCATGAGGCATTGATTGTCATGAGCCCCTGCTGTCGCAGAATCTATGCCTCATGCAGTCGGAAGATCCAGAGCAGCCGAAAGAAGTGCACTGCGGTTTGTGTGCGATAGGAACAAGCTCGGATGCGCTGGGGATGTGATTGATCAACAAAATTCCGACATTTGCATAGAACAGCCCGCGTATGCTGTCGTAAGCTCACTGGAACACATGCAACCTCTTACATCAGAATAATGTAGACATAAATGGAAGAGCCGCGTCGATAATCGTTTTCAGGTGACGATTTGAATACACGCTGTATGTAGAAATGTGGCTGATTGCTTTATTGCATGAATGGAGACTGCAATGAGTTCTCTACAGCTTGCAGAAGACAATCAGATGTGTTGCGTGGTAAGCTGGAACTGCCTCAACCACTATGATACAAAACACAGATGTAAATGATGCTGATCTGCTAAAGAAAATGGCATAGATTTTCCTGCTTGCAGGAGTACATGAACCTGTATGCATAAAGCACAGTAGTTTACTCCCTGTTCGAGTGCTGATTGATACCGTGTGTCCAGCAGACCAGATCATTATGACGGTTGGGATATTAAGGTATTACTTTTTCCCCATAGGTCAGAATCATGGGTGAGATTATATACTGATTTTCCATTCAGGGCTTTCGTTGTTTGTTTAGCTTTTTCAACTATGTTAGAATCGCACTCAGTGACAAGCAGATTTCGCGAGTTTCAGGTTACTTGGTACATGGGTGGATGGATAAAACGAATGGATGTTTGACGGCCGGCCTGACTGACTCAGTGACTGGCTGGTTGGTTGGTTGCTTGGCTGATTGATTGATTGATTGATTGATTGATTGATTGATTGATTGATTGATTGATTGATTGATTGATTGATTGATTGATTGATTGGTTGATTGATTGATTGATTGATTGATTGGATTCCATTTACTCAGCTTTAACACCCGATAACGACCAAGACTTACAAACAAAGCGTCTGCGTTCCTTGAACTAAATTCCAAAGTTAATATTTCATGTTGAAGCCAACGTGTCTAACATCAAATACAAATCT
The DNA here is from genome assembly GCA_036245525.1 of Semisulcospira habei. Classification (NCBI taxonomy): domain Eukaryota; kingdom Metazoa; phylum Mollusca; class Gastropoda; family Semisulcospiridae; genus Semisulcospira; species Semisulcospira habei. The sequence continues at coordinate 224,403,730 of BTPG01000002.1, read as the reverse complement.
AGGACATGTATGGGAAAAAAAAAAAGAAAAAAAAGCAAGAAGCCGATGACTTGAGACTCAGAATCTAGTGGCACAGTGACAAGCCATCGACAGGACTGACCATAAATGGTAAGAAAATTCAGCTACTGCGGCGACCAGTGCAAAGTTAAACGAGTACAAACAGTGTGAACTTTGTGGCGCAATATGCCCAACACGCAACACGCTATCGGGCCGAAGCCGGCCGCAGTGGGCCCGCGCACTATCGTTCGCAGGCCCACTGCGGCCGGCTTTGGGCCAATGGCTTCTGCGTACTGGATGGCCCTGTGTTGCAATGCCCAAATCACATACCACATGTACTTTTATTTTTGTATGTTTCCTTGTCATCTGCTAAGATTTCTAAATTTCGATGAGATTGTATCTAGGTGCTGCTGAAACGTTGTGCAAAAGCCGACTAAGAAAGCAGTCATAAGATCAAACTCGTGATGCAAAACAAAAGTGGACATTACAAAACTTCATAGACTAAAATATTTAAATAACGTTATCACAAAGTAGTCACACTCACAAGGTCAAAATCGTGATGCAAAACAAAATGGTCTCTACAAAACTTCACATACCATCCCACTGCCAAGTATGCTGTGTGTGCTGTTGAAATCTTTATAAAACATGTTTACGGAAGTGGTCACAAGGTCAAAATCGTGATGCAAAACAAAGTGGTCTCTACAAATCTTCACATCCCACTGCGAAATTTGTTGTGTTTGCTGTTGAAATCTTTATATATAGAATAAGCTTACGGAGGTGGTCGAAATGTCATAATCGTCATGCAAAAAAAAAAAGCGGTTCCTACAGACTTCCATTGCAAAGTTTGCTGTGGGTGTTGCTGACATCGATAACTTATATTCCGAAACAAATCACAATGTCAAATTCGTGACACAAAACAAAGTGTCCGCCACAAAAAAAAATAATACATTTGCATAGATTTATCGATACGCACGTATGAGTGTGCACAAGAGGTGAAGTTTTCCTGCGAATGTAAAAGTCATGAAGATGTGGGTCCCAAATAAGGGCATTCCTATATAGAACTCAATCCATCTACAAGAGGCATAGATCGTCAAGAGCCCCCGCATTGCGGGGGCTCATGACGATCCATGTCTCTTGCTGGCACCATTAACGTCTGTGTTCCTCGGGTTGAAAAGGTGCAATTTTATTTAATTTACGATGGAATGATTCTGATCGCTGTGATACTTCGCGTTCGTGTCACGTTGAATAAACTGTCATCACGGTCAGGACAAGTACAAATGTGCGAGTTGAAGGCGATTCAGTTCAGTTCAGTTTGGTCACGACGGAATCTCTGCGCCCGGGACAGGCTTGTGCGCGCTCCACCACACCCGTCATAAAGAAGTCTTCTGAGAGTTCCTTTCGATATCGTGCCGATGTTAGTCTGGTTTCCTAGCCTGTCCAGCGTCCGCTGCCTTACTCCAACACCTCTGCCATGGAGGCAATCGATTGTGTTATGTCCTTGGCACTAACTGTTCCTGCAAATGCTTTCTCAGGCTTCTCACCACGTTTGAGCTATCCATTCGTAGTCCCTGTGTGACTTCTGCCTTCAGGGTGTCCGCTCGATGATTGCCCTGGGCTCCGACATGTCCAGCGCAACAGATTCACGAAAGTCTTCGAAGCCATTGCCCTGTGCCAGACTGGGCTTTCTACCCCTGCCTTTTTGTTTTTTTATTTTTTAGCAAAGCATGTGAGAATGCTGGCGTGACTGATTTTGCTGCCATCCAGCGTAGCAATCCATTGCACAACGTGAGTCACCGCTTCAGCTTCCATCGTTAGGCTGAGGTCTTGGCTGTGTAGGTTTCACCGTCTTCGAGTACTATGGTGCTGCTTTTTCGTATGGCTGTGAAGCCCCAACAACCTGACTGGCTGCATGCAACAGAGCCCACCCAGCTGCAAGAGGTACAGCTCGTCATGAGTCCTCGCATACCTCTTGTCGGAACCACTTTGTATCCATGTTTCTTTGGCAGCTGGGTATCTTTGACGTTGAATTCACAATGATTACAAAAACACAGTCTGCGTCCACTGGCAGTCGAAGGGTTAATCGTGTTCTCCCAGATTGTTTTTCATCGAATTTTTGATCACTCAGTCTACCAACAAACAACAACAAAATAATCTCGGATGTGTGATCCATAATTTCCACAGCTTGCGTAACTCCAGGTTGTAACTCGTGATCGCCTAGATCCCAGGGGCCAGTTGCGGGGGCCAGTTGCGGGGGATCACGAGGATCTATGCCTCTTGCTGCAGATACTTTGTATCTATATTCCTTTGACGTCTCGGAATCTTTGGCGTTCAATTTACGAAGATTTCTTCAACTCAGTCTGTCTCCACTGACGGCTTAGTCCGGCCCCAGCCACTAAGCAAGGTGCTCCGCTGTAGCGGAGCACCTTGCTTAGTGGTTGGCGCCGGACTAAGCTCACTCATGCAACTGGCATCAGGGGCGTAGGAACCTGTGCGGCGTGGCAGGCCGGACCCAACCTTCTGCCAGTACGTAGGGCACAAACATGCTTTCGCCCCTCTTTCTACTTGGAAAAAAAAAACCAGGTCAATCTGTTTGATGAGCCCTGTCTGTATGTGAGAATTATTCTTTTCTCATGGATCGTAGAGACAGAGAACAAAAAACGTTAACCATTTAGAAGGGGCACCATAAAAGGTTTGACCATAGTTTGATCCCAGCTCTACCACCTCCCAAGGGATAGAGAACACGCACGTGCCAACTTCTAACTGGAACCACTTGCTTTCTACTGACGGTACCGTTCGGCGGAAAAGACGGTATCGTCAGTAGTAGTCAAGGGGTTAACCCCCCTTTTCACTGCCCCCAAATGTGTGAACACGTGCCAACTGCAAGAGGCATAGATCCTCATGAGCCCCCGCAGTCGCGGGGGTTCATGAGGATCTATGCCTCTTGCTCAGACCGTTATCCATATATGTTCCATAAACGGTTGCGGTTTTTGGTCTTTGAATGAACACGCAGATTTCATGAACAAAACATGCGCCCTGTGGCAGGGATTGGGTAAAAGAGAAATCTTTGTTTTTATCTTCAGCAGCGTGCATAAGCGAAAGTGGATGCCCTACTACCACCCAGTCGTTGTTTGAGGTTCAAATTTGTTCTGACGGCTGGCCGCCTTCCACCTTTTGACCGAAAATCTTCCTACATCACACTGACTGTATCTCATCCCATGATATACATGCCCCACGACATGCTCGGAAGTGCACACAGATTAAAATGAGATACCAGTTGCATTGAATACGAATCCAATTTCAATGTCATACACTTTCACCTGCAAAAGCATAGATTCTCATGAGCCCCTGTCGGCAGGCAGGGGCTCATGAGAATCTATGCTCTTGCTCAGCCGAGATCATCCCCTGGAGTCCCTCAGATTACGGGTGTACAACTGAATACGAAGGACGAGCTAGTGGGCGGTGCAGACAAATACAGAAAATTGAATTCTCGACAGTGCCGACATATCGCGAGATAAATCCGGACATTTTTGTGATACTGGGTCAACACACTTAAAAAAATAGTTTTTCGAATTCATTTCGGGTTGTGACAAGTTTGTCATCTTCGAAACGCACCTCCCTCACTACAAGCTAGCTTATCAGTCCCTTTTTTTTTTAAAGCGGATGTTTTTACATTTTATAATCAGTCTGTGAGAGTATATTACGCTGTCAAGCGGAAATGGATTTTTAACATGACAGCGCAAAGATGTCGCCTTTGAGCAATTGAGGTCGATCCATCTCCCACAATTTTAAACTTAATAAGGGGAAAGACTCCAAATGTAGCTCTAGGAATGATGTTATTAGTTAAGTTAACCTCTTTATTGCCAGTTTACGCAGACCGTGTATATGCAATCTTTGTTAATTCAACGCTAAAGAGCCTCAGCTTTTCAAGGAATATGGATTCAAAGTGAAGTCAGCAAGAGGCATAGATCCTCATGAGCCCCCGCAATTGCAGTTGGATCGATTCACTTTCAAGGGGTTAAATGTTTTCGCAGATCACTTCAGAAACACATCCTGACTCTACACCGTTATATGCATATGATGGAGTATGTTCAAAAGTCGAATAAAAACTGAAAAAAAGTCAGTGTACGTTTTCTGTCTTGGCAGTAACAGTCACTCCACGTCTTCTGCGGCAAAGGCAAAAGACAGCAAGTCAATTCTTGTAAAATGGATTTGCCGATTTGCCTTTCAGAGGGCAGTATTCTCCCCATCAGTAACCGCCACCCCACCCGAAACCCAACCCCATCGTCGTCTAACCTACGGTGTCACCTATTTCCTTATTTGACCCCTTTCCTCTACATTTACCTATTTCATGAATATGCATCAGATTAATTGTGCTGCCGTACAGGAAGCTTTTTTTCATGTTTCCTTTCATCTGTAGAGAAGACGCCGGGTGACTGGGCCGCACAACCACAGGCTCACCCCCCTATCCATTTCTCCGTTTGAGAAACCGCACTGACGTAGTTTGATTAACTCTCTATACCTGCCAGAAAATAGACATAGATTATCATGGCCCCCATCATGAGGATGCAGGGGCTCATGAGAATCAACGCTCTTGCACAAGACACAATGTTTGTTCATCGAGGGTCTGACGGTTGCGTTTCGTAATGGAATTTAGCGTGTTCTCTTCAGCATTGCGCGGTTACGGTCTACGAGCACCCCCACACCCCTACCCCACTCCCAAAAGGACCACTTGCCGACGTCGGCCCAAGGACCTTTGTGTACTGGGAATGCCGAGACACAGGAGGAGGGACTGAGGGAAAGAGAGGGCATACCATTGTGTGCAAAGGTCGTAGTAGTCCTGCGGCCGACCTTTTGCTTAAAGCTACCTGCTCCAAACAGTAAAGTGTTAATAGTTCGTACATTATCTTTCATATAATTATATCAAAAACGTCTTACAATGACGTCAGACAATATTGTTTGAATGTCATAAAGTGACTTGAGCGACTTTTCTGTCCTCCTTCTCCTTGTTCGTTGGAGATTCACAATGGGGGAAACGATCGATGCCTACTCACAAGGATTGTCAGTGGGGGGAAAAGGATACAAAAGTTTTTGTTGAGGAAAGACAACGCTGAGAATCTGTTGTATCGACTATTTCATTTGTGAAATATTAAAAAGCCTAGAAAGGGGTAGACAAGTTTTTGTTGAGGAAAGACAATACTGAGAATCTGTTGTATCGGCTTTTTTCTCTTTTGTTTAAAGCTTTCAACGCCCGCTATGGAGCAGATCTCTTTAACGGGATCACGTTTGGCCGCCCCAGCCGTGACGGCACCACGTAAGCCGTTCTCTAGCCTTGACTTTGGCGCGACGACATTGTGCTCACTGAGATGCGGGCGGCGCGGTCGTGACGGCACCACTGTTCTCCTCTGGTCTGGCCATTTGATCTCCGGCCCGCTGCTGCTTCCTGTCTCTCCTCAAAGACTTGTGTCTCGGGACAAGGCTGTCCCTCCCTCCCTCCCAGTCTCTCCCCATCGATCCCGCGATCCTTCTTGTGCTGAGCAGGTCAGCCGCCAGCAGGACGTTATGGCGGTAAGGGCTCAATCAACCAATCGACAAGGTTATTCCTTTCTATTGCGTGAGATAAATCTGGCTTTGAGTTCAAGGGCGGTGCCAGAATAGATTGGCACCCGAAGGCGCCAAGCTATTCTGGCACCACCCTTGAGCTGAGCAGGCATTCGTCGTCATCAGGACGTTAAGGCAATAAGGACACAGTCAACCAATCGACTAGGTTAGGCTGATACACTATTGCGTGAGATAAATCTGGCTTTGGTAGTTCAAGGGTGGTACCAGAATAGCTTTTCGCCCGGAGGCGCCAAGCTGTTCTGGCACCACCCTTGAGCTGAATTTTTGTATCTATCTTTTAATGGGCACTGTAGCCTTCAAAGGATAACACACAAATCAGAGGACAATCAGGACAATAAGAGTTCAGCCAACCAAACCAATCGATGAATTAAGCCTTTCTATCCTGATACACTATTGCGTGAGTTAAATTTGACTGCGATCGTTCTAGGGTGCAGAATTGAGGCGCCAAGCTATTCTGGCACCACCTTGAACTAAAACGGTTCATCTATCTCTGAATCTGCACTGTAGCCCACATGGGACAACACACGAATTTGAACCCAAAAAAAATCGACCTCAGGGTTTAATCGGTTAAAATGAATGCCTTTTACTCTCCTGCCTTTGTCACGAGCCATGAATAAGTCACATACATTATCAGGACGATGTTGCAAGGTATGCTGAATGACACAAATCATCCTTTTATTCTTCATCTTCTTCGTATTCTGAAAGTCTTCCTCGCTTTACCAGTATTTTCAAGTTTTTTCTTCCTCAAAAAGCAGATTTTCAAAATAAAACAGTCTATTTTGCTTATAACAAGGTCGGACAGAGGTTCCGACAGTACTCTTTCCGTGAAAATTGCATTGCTTATAACAAACTTTTGAAATAGCACCAATACAAATTGGCTCAACTGCCGGCGATTTGGTTTACCCGAAGTTTACAGTACATTGACAATTTCGCTTTTCACAAAAATAAACGTACTAGTTTTTGTCGTTGTAGACATATATAATTTGTTTTCATCCCTACGTCCCACGACCAATCCTTTTAGCGCAAACTGTACCACATGACCGAGCTACAAAAACCCTTGTAGCGACAAATGGCGGACTTCTTGCAGCCCTCTTTGTGACGCATCTTGGATGCGAGTTTTTTTTTCTATAAAAGATCACCAAAACGTTCTGAAGTAAAAAGTTACTTAGTGTTGTTCGAAACAACAAGCACGCTACTGGAGACGGCAACGTCATGAACGATTTTAAAATACGTCATAAGTCTATTATGTATAAATGTATATTCTTTTGACGTCTTTCATGTCTGGCGTGATTCAGGTCAAACGATTTCTTCTTGATTTCTTTTACAAAAACAAATTGGAGGAATGAAAACAAATATGTTATTTATAGCAGGGGCTTGCTGCACGGACCCTTGTAGGCATTCGAAAGTCAAAGGAACCTTTGTACCCCTCAGGCCTTCGGCCTGAGGGGTACAGTGGTTCCTTTCACCTCCCTCAGGCCTACAAGGGTCCGTGCAGCAAACCCCTGCTACCAAAAAATTATATTGTTTTCATCGCTACGTCACACGACCAATCCCTTTAGCGCAAACTGCACCACATGACCGAGCTACAAAAACCCTTTTAGCGAAAAATGGCGGTCTTCTTGTAGCCCTCTTTGTGGCGTATCTTGGATGCGAGTTTTGATCTATAAAAGATCACGAAAGCGTTCTAAAGTAAAAAGTTACTTAGTGTTGTTCGAAACAAAAAACACACTACTGGAGATGGCAACGTCATGCAAAATTTAAATTACGTCATAAGTCTATTATGTATAAATGTATATTCCTTTGACGTCTGTCTGTCATGTCTGGCGTGATTTAGGTCGGAAGATTTCTTCTTGATTTATTTTACAAAAATTGTGGAGGAATAAAAACAAATACGTTATTGGTAGCAGGGGCTTGCTGCACGAACCCTTGTAGGTCTTCGAGAGGTCAAAGGAACAATTGTACCACTCAGGCCTCCGGCCTTTGGGGTACAATGGTTAATTTGACCTCCCTCAGGCCTACAAGGGTCCGTGTAGGAAATCCCTGCTACCAATAGGTTATAATATTGTACGTCTACTTTGAAAAATATATATATATATAAATGGTGTTGTAACTGTCTTTTCTCAGCGTGTTTCTTTCTTAGTTGGGTTCTTCTCCGAATTGCCTGCTCGGCGTTAAACTCAAATAACTAACTAACTCTTCTCCGCATTTTACACGCTTGCCAGGCACATTTTTGGTCTGGATTTTGCCAGGGTAAGGCAGCACCGCTCGAGATTGACGTCACGCAAAAAATACCGTGGGGCCCCAATACGCAAAAGGTCATCGGGCCGCCGTTGGCCCGCGCACGCCCGTGCGCGGGTCAACGGCGGCCAACTTCGGCCCGATGGCATTTTTGCGCACTGGGACAGGATCAACACCGCTTACGTGTCTAGTTCATCTCCCCCCACGTCTTCCCGTTGAGCAAAAGGTCCTCAGTCCGGCCGACGCCTCGTCTTGGCTGGCTTGAGCACCGCTTGAAGTTGAACTTTGCCTTTATCTGGCGTCCACTGTCCATTGTGCGTCAATAAAACGCCTTTCTTGTATTCCGCAACTCCGAAAATCAAAACTGCACTGATGAGCTTTTTCCTTTGGCCATTTTTGGGCGAAAGAGTCGCCTGGGACAAGAAAATTGGTAGTCCATCATCGGAAAGGTACCTGGTTAATACGGCGCTATATTTGAGCTGTCGCATTCGTGTTATGCTTATAACAGTGTCTGATACTCTTAACCAAGGACATCTTGAACATGTTACGCTTAGGAGTCAAATGACCGACATTCTAAAAGAAATGTCGGTTATTGGACTCTTCATAACCCAAAAAGCCCTGGCATGCTACTCAGGGACAGAATGAGGATCGACCATGATAGTTCAAGGGGGGTGTCGGAATAGCTTGGCGTCTTTAGTCGCCAAGCTATTCCGACACCACCCTTGAACTATCATGGTCTACTTCTCTGCGGAACTGTGACATAGACATGAATTTCATCCTCAAGATGTATTGAGTTAAGCGCAACATGGTGATGATCAGAGCGTATTCCTCGCTGACAAGCGAGAGTCTGACTATTCAGTGCAAACATAACAAAGTGTCCAACTACTGCAAATTATGACAAGAGGTGTGCTGGACTGTGATTTCAAAATCACAGACCAGCACACATGGCTCTAGAAATGAAAGGGCATCATCATACGCCGGCCTGAGAGGCACACGCGGCTTTGTTAAAGGCGTGAGAAATGACACAGACGACGTGAGAATCGTAGCTATTGATCACAATACCCATCATCCCAACGGCGCAAAGTGGTCTCAAAGCTTGAACAAAATCATGTCTTGTCAAAGTTCTCTCGCAAGAATAGATATCTCGACAAGAAAAAAAAAATGTCTCGGTCATTGTAAAGAAAGGGTCTTGCAACAAAGAAAGAAACACAAAACAAAACAAAACAAAACAAAAAAAAACACATAAAAAAGAAAATAAACTATTTTCGGTCTTCATCAGATTTTCACGTGAGAATTTGCTTTATAACAGTCACAATAGAGATTATTGATAGATCAGAATTAGGTTAAACATTGCACGAACTGTAAACATTCAAACCGCTTCATCTACAAGAGGCGTATATTGTCATGAGCCCCTGCTGTCGCAGGGGCTCATGAGAATATACGCCTCTTGTTGACAAGGACCTGCCTTATTTGCATCCACAGTTTGAGATATTTCTCCGCAGTGACAAGACGACTGTATGCCCACAAACCAGATAGGTGAGGCTAGCGCAGGCAAAATTGTACACAAACCATGGGGAATTACTCAGCGCTGGACAGACAAACTGTTAGATCCCCTGCCCCCGCCTATCAGGCACCCAATCGCCAGCCCACAGAAAAATACGCAGGTATAGACCAAGACGATCATCTGCATCCTCCAAAAAATGCATCAGGTCTCTTATACAACCCATGTCTTTCTCCGGAACTTAGGAAGTAGACAAGAGAAACCTACATACACAAACACGAAGGTGCATTACTATATGTGGTCGGGTAAATACCCTGATTTCCCACAGTGGATGCACAGAACATTACACAACAATGTAACGATACAATTTTGCCTCGAGTTAAGGCCCCGCTACACATGCCCGGTTTTTAGGCCGATTCCCGATCAGTTTCGAATCGGTAGGTGATCGGGCCGGACTAAAAAAAACGTGTGCACTGCCACACATTTCCCGACTTGTTTAGCCGACCGGTTTGAACCGAAGATCAAAGTCGTACCTGTTCTGCAAAATGGCTGCTAGTTTTGACAGTGATGATGATGTGCTTGCATTATCATCAGTTTTGCATCATATTCGGGAAGAGGCGTGCGAAACATCAGCAACGGCGGTGGTACTGATCACAACAGGCGTGTTCCGCCATTTGCAAACTGAAACGACATGCTTTGCGAGACGCGCTCTGATTGGTTGAAGCTTACAACCGGGGCCGATTCGGATCGGAAAAAAATAGCAGGTTCTAGACATCCGATTCCCAGCCGATTGGGACCGGATCGGATAATTGACGTCATCCGATCGCAATCGGATCGGAATCGGCTTCAAAATCGGGGCACAACCAACCGGCACGTGTGGCGGGGCCTTTATAGATAATCACAAACCAGATAAGTGAGGCTAGCGCAGGCAGAATTGTACACAAACCATGGGGAATTACTCAGCGCTGGACAGACAAACAGTTAGATCCTGCCCCCGCCTATCAGGCACCCAATCGCCAGTCCACAGAGAAATACGCAGGTATAGACCAAGACGACCATCTGCATCCTCAAAAGAATGCATCAGGTCTCTTATATAACCTATGTCTTTCTCCGGAACTTAAGAAGTAGGCAGGAGAAACATACATACACAAACACGAAGGTGCATTACTATATGTGGACGGGTAAATACCCTGATTTCCCACAGTAGATGCACAGAACATAACACAACAATGTAACGATACAAATTTGCCTCGAGTTATAGATACAAACCAGATAGGTGAGGCTAGCGCTGACAGAATTGTACACAAACCAAGGGGAATTACTCAGCGCTGGACAGACAAACGGTTAGATCCCCTGCCCCCGCCTATCAGGCACCCAATCAGCCCACAGAGAAATACGCAGGTATAGACCAAGACGATCATCTGCATCCTCAAAAGAATGCATCAGGTCTCTTATATAACCCATGTCTTTCTCCGAAACTTAGGAAGTAGGCAGGAGAAACATACAGAAACAAACACGAAGGTGCATTACTATATGTGGTCGGGTAAATACCCTGATTTTCCACAGTAGATGCACAGTAGACTGTATGCCGCAGTGATCGGGGGGGGGGGAGGGGGGGGGGAGCCAGGAGAACGGCCCCTTTAGTCCTTACCATAATCGGGTGAGATCTACTGTCTTCGATCTGATTCTGATTTAGTAACAATTTCTATTGACGAGCAAGTGGGCCCTTCAGATTGTAATGCGTCCTTCTTCGGTTCTTCAAGTTTGCAGTGAATGCATGGTACTAATACTATTTGGGGGAGAGGGGGGGGGTGTCCAAGTTGGAAACGGGGAAGGGCGGAGGAGGAAGAAGGCGAGGAAGCAGCAAAAGAAAGATGACTCTGGTCAGCTGGGACCGAACGTTTTGAACAAACTGTTCCTTGAAAATAAGACGCCTGTCACCGTACGTCAGTCGGAGATTGTCAACCGACTGACGGCACCATTCAACGATAGTGCTAAATACTGTTGTAGTCTCGCGTACCCTCGGTGACGAAATCCAGATAGTGTCAAATACTGTTTTAGTCTCGTGTACCTTGTGAGACAAACTCCAGAAAACCCAACAGAAAGAAATGAAACGTTATTAGAAGAGACGGTTTACGTGTCCAGTCGTCAGGAGACCGACCACAAACAGATCAGATCGAGTCATGAAATTGTGGCCAGCCATTTTATGATCACACAACGGCAAAAGGGAAAGGTACTAAACACCCGAAGAATTCCTCATCCCGGTGAGTAAATGTTCGACCAGTCAAATGTGTGCTGGTCTGTGATTTTGGATCTTACGGCCAATGGCCGTAAGGTCCAAAATCACAGACGGCACACAGATGTAAATGATTATTCACGTCAGCTGGCAGAGTGTTTTTCAGGTGGCGTTGTACGTTGATGCACGTGAGACGTAAGCGGCCATTTGCCAAGTGAGCTACGACCAAAGTTTAATTGATTAAAAGAAAATAACTGGATGGCTTGACATTGTTTTCGGACCATCCCACCCAGACTTGCCACATCTGCTTGAAACACAACATACTCACACGCACGTACGCACGTACGTACGCACGCACGCGCGCACGCATGTAGACACGCGCGCGCGCGCGCGCACACACACACACACACACACACACACACTGGATTAACCCACATAGGGTACCGTGTGTCTTTTTCCTCCTCTTATGTCTGGTGAGAACACTCTCGGCATCATCACAACAAAAGTGTTGTTTCTGTCCTAGAAACAACGCCACCAATACTCAACAAGAGGCATAGATCCTCATGAGCCCCCGCGATTGCGGGGGCTCATGAGAATCTATACCTCTTGCTTCGTGAGCTCACTTTTCATCTGTATGTCTCAGTAGGCATTGCGTTCCATGCACGGTGAAATTAATCAATTAGAGAAAATATATGGGAAGGCTGGACACTGTCCGCGGACCGTCCCTCCCAGACCTGTCACTTGTACAACACCTCCGTCCCGCCTGGTCGTAGTTGGGAGCCCCGAACGCTTACTCCATCTAAGATGCACAGATGTAAATAGGCCACATTGCAAGCAAAACGCACAGTCACTAGCAGTTGCAAAATCTCAGACAAAATTGCCACACCTCTGAAAAATGGAAAACTACCATTCATCGTCCCACTAGAAAATACCTCGACTAAACTCAGAGAATCTGTCACCCAGAGGCACAGATTCTTATGGGCCCATGCAGCAGCAGGGGCTCATGAGAATCAGTACATCTCGCAAGCCGTACGAAACGTACCCGTTCCCTCAACCTAAGAAAGAGGAAGACCTTTGAATTTCAGCGTATGCCGCTTGATTAAAACACATGGCGACCTACACAGACCATGCGGAAGCACTTTTCATTATGAGAGGCCATCTGTTTCATCTCAGGAGTTACTGAACGACTGACATCGCTTTTCTGGTCGCATTCGTCGCTTCGATAGTACCAAAACGCGTTACTGTCTTGTAGCATACTGTAAGTTATTGGTAGCAGGGGTTTGCTACACGGACCCTTGTAGGCCTGAGGGAGGTCAAAGGAACCATTCATTGTACCCCGAAGAACCTTCTTACCGAAGGCCTAAAAGGGTCCGTACAGCAAGCCCCTGCTCCCAATAACGTATTTGTTTTCATTCCTCCAATGTTTTCGTAACAAAAATCAAGAAGAAATCTTCCGACCTGGGTCAAGCCAGACATGACCGACGACAAAGGAATATACATTTATACATAATAGACTTAAATAGACTAATTTAAAATCTTTCACGATGTTGCTGTCTCCAATAGTGTGCCTGTTGTTTCGAACAACACTAAGTAACTTTGTACTGTAGAACGTTTAGGTGATCTTTTATAGGGAAAAAAAAACTGGCATCCAAGACGCGTCAGAAAGAGGGCTACAAAAAGTCGGCCATTAGTTGCTAAAATATAAGTTATTGGTCGCAGGGGTTTGCTACACGGACCATTGTAGGCCTGAGGGAGGTCAAAGGAACCATTGTACCCCGAAGGCCTGAGGGGTACAATTGTTGCTTTGACCTCCCGAAGGCCTAAAAGGGTCCGTGCAGCAAGCCCCTGCTACCAATAACGTATTTGTTTTCATTCCTCCACCATTTTCGTAAAATAAATCAAGAAGACATCTTTGGACCTGGATCACGCCAGACATGACTGACGACAAAGGAATATACATTTATACATAATAGACTTATGACGTAATTTAAAATATTTCATGACGTTGCCGTCTCCAATACTGAGCGTGCTTGTTGTTTCGAACAACACTAAGTAACTTTTTACTTTAGAACGTTTTGGAGATCTTTAATAGAACAAAACTCACATCCAAGATGCATCACAAAGAGGGCTACAAGAAGTCCGCCATTTTTCGCTGCAAGGGTTTTTGTATCACGGTCACATGGTACGGTTTGCGCTAAAGTGACTGGTCATGTGACGTAGGGATGAAAACAAGGGGTTTTGTATCCCGGTCACATGGTACGGTTTGCGCTAAAGAGACTGGTCGTGTGACGTAGGGATGAAAACACAGCATTATAGAAACTATGTAGCTTGCAGTAACTACATCAACTTTTCCGTGGCTTGGAGAGCGTATCTTCATTGGTCGTACCAAACAGTATAGAGGTTACGCAGGTCGTACCTACCATGCCCGGAAGAGAAATGGCCATTAACACAGCACGATTAAAACCCTGCCACCTGCAAGAGGAATAAATCCTCATGAGCCCCTGCACTGCACTTCCTCCTGCTAATAACGTTCTACCAAATGTATTTCTGTTCCTCAGTTGAAGGAGGTAACTGTCATGAAAATGGCATCCTTGTTGGCCAGAAGACACCACTGCAAAACCAAGCCTTTCCATCTCACAACTGCAACATACATAAATCCTCATGAGTCCCCTCAGGGATGCACGAGCCCACGAGAATGTACGCCTGTTGCCAGCAGCGTTCACCCAAAATGGTATCGTTCACTAACAAGGTTCCTCGGATGAAGGGGGTCCTGGAGCGCAAACCCTTCGACTGGGCCAGAAGACAAGACAGGACATCCTCCAATATGCCACATTAAAAGTGTGCCATTCTTGTATTGCCCATGGGACACCGTCAGTATTGATGGCCCTGGGACTACCCCCCAAGGCCTGACCCATCGTATCTGCGGAAATGAATGCGTCTCTGATGTGAGGTGACCAGTATAGATGGTGAACAGAAAATGTAGTTGATGACTTCCCAGATCTGAATAACACTGATGTGCATAAAGCTGATCCTCGCAAACAAAGGGTTCCCATGATAAAAAGATGAAAAACTGACTGCGTCTCTTGCAGGTGAACCGGTTCAGTTCTAGTTGAGGATAGATCTATGTTTTCAGATCCACAATTTGACGTACTTTGCCGTCGAGCAAAGGAAAAGCGACATATTTGGAATCATCGGAAAGATTTTAGTGTTTTCGATGATTCCAAAATTGTCCCATTTCTTTTGCTCGTCAGTATACTTATGCTAATATATACGAAAAGAGTGGAGGAAAAGTCAGGACAAACGCGCGATATCGCATATTTGTCCGGGCTTTTAATCCACTGTTTTCTTCGAAACACTACAATTTTGACCTACTTCTCATTTCCGGAAATATTGTATTAACTGACTCCAACTCAGCTTACTTACCTGGACATTTTGAAGACCACTCCAAAATCTGACGCAAAATCTGATAAATAACATACTACTATGTATAGGTTAACTGACTGTGATATTACTGAAATTTTGAAAGATCTATCATCGTCTTCACTCAGTATCCCGTGCTCGTTAACTTGGACATTTTCGTCGACCTCTACTAGTCTTCATCAGTCTACTGTGAGGTAGTCTGGTGCGATGCTTGCTTAGTAGTTGGACATTTTCGCCGATCTCTACTCGCTTTCATCAGCCTACTGCGAGGTAGTCTGGTGCGATGCTTGCTAGCATCGGACCAGACTATCTCAAAGTAGACCGATGACTGTAGACTGCGAGAGATCAGTGAAAAATTCAGATTCAGCAAAATGTCAGATTCCGAGACAGTTAACCCAGGTTACATCCTGAGGCTGATTTTTCAACAAATTTGCTTACTGCTCTAAGAAAGTTACATACAGATTAGGAGACAGATCAATCATTTTAGTTCAAGGGTAGTTCAAGAATAGCTTGGCGCCTCACAGTTGAACTAGCACAGTCAAATGTTTTTCAAGCAATAGGTGTATCGGGATGAGAAGGATTAACCTATGAAGTGCTACACTTCCAAGTGTCTCTGTATTTAGCCCATTTAACCCCAAATTTTGCAGGTGTTACCTAGTTTTTGTGACGGCTATAGGAGATGGCTCAACTATGATAATTCAAGGGTAGTGCCAGATGAGCTTGGCGCCTTCAGGCGCCAAGCTCATCTGGCACTACCCTTGAATTATCGTGGTCAATCCATCTCCTGCTGTATGGTGTTGGAGCTAAATGGGTTAATTAAAGGACCTTAACTGATGACTTCAGAGTGTGGAATGGTCTTCCCCATGATATTCGCCATGCACCATCTTTGGCCATTTTCAGGGCTAGATTGAAAACATGTTTTTTTCAATCTGGCCTTTGAAAGGGACTGATAAACTCTACGTTTTCCCATCAACATGTATATATCTGATCAGGCTCTTGAAATATTATGTATATCATTTTAGTATTGTGTCAGTGTGCATGTAGACCTATGAATGATTGCGTTTTTGTATGTTGTCGGCACCTTAGTTAATTTAAATTAGTTAGATTATCTAGATGTAAAGCACTCTGCGCCTTTGTTTGCGCTAAAGAAGAGTTATATTATTATTATTATTATTATTATTATTATTATTATTATTATTGTCACAAAAATCAAGAAATGGAAATAAATGGCTCATGTGAGAAGAGGCATAGATTCTCATAAGCCTTTGCGACTACAGGGGCTCATGAGAATCTGTGCCTCTTACAGACTGAAGACCGAAGCTGACTGAGGACCCGTAATGTAGAATAATCAGATCGATTAATTAAAAACTTGTACGTTTTGTGGGGCGGATAGAAAAGCTTTCTATGACAGTACATATCAAGCACTTCACTGCCGAGAAAAGGTGAACACCACTCAACTGCAAGAGGTATAGATCCTCATGAGCCCCCGCAATTGCGGGGGCTCATGAGGATCTATGCCTCTTGCTGAGACCAATTTGTATTCATGTTCCTTGGACGGTTGTGCGTTTTGGTCGCTGAGCGAACAAAGATTTCAGAAACAAGACGCACGTCCATTGGCAGGGAAGGGACTCATGGGCATGGAATCTATTCCTTTCAAACTGAGTAATGCGATTGATTAGCTTGTTAGTCTATGTATAATTAAAGCTATTGAATAATGGATTTCGTGCGAGACACCTCGCTATAACCTGGAATGAACTCTGAAAGAAAGCGTGGCACCTTTTACGGCCTCATGTTTGTTTTATTTGTTTATCGATCTGTGCTCGAGTCCAAAATAAGGCGGACTCGAACGGGCCGAGGAAGAGGCGGCAGACTTCACATCAGTTTCCTTCAAATCGACCATTTCCAGGAGTAACAGCTAAACGCAGTCAAGCAACGAATGCAAGAGTGCTCCAAAGGTGTTCAGGAAGATTATCTCTTGATCACTTTATTCACTGTGTTTCATATATTTCAATAATCGCCTGTATCAGAGAGAGAGAAAGCAATAGATTTAATCAAAAATATATGACTAAATGAAATGCGAATATATGACTACATGAAATGCGGATGGTCATCCGCATATCAGAAAGCGTCATATATTTTTGACTAAATCATATACTATATCTCTCAGACAGTTTTCAAGGCATGCTCTGTCTCGAGACAGAACTTCCGGACTGTCCCCCAAAACACTCAAAGCTGGGTTTTTTTTCTGCTGACAGACAGTCTGTCCCCTGATGTGCAAAGTCGTGCTTGCTCCGTGGGAGTCACTAAGCCTGAGGGCCACATGGATCTAGTAATACCCTAGGAAGCTGAAGGTACTAGGGCTTGCATTGCCCACGCAGTGCACGTGCCAACTAAGGCTGAGGTCGGCCCAGTGCTCTTCAGCCCAGCGGAACGACCATCGTCAGAAATATTGACCATCCGATTACTCCGGTTCTCTATAGAGAAACTGTGATGAAAATTGAGTCCAGCAGAAAGGATTACAGGTCCCGCGCGGAGCCAGCAAGAGGCACAGATCCTCATGAGTCCCCGCAACTTGCGGGGGCTCATGAGGATCTATGCCTCTTGCCAATGAATGTCTTTCTTCTCCCCACGGTACTGGTAATAAGGCCAATAAAGTGAAGTCTGTTGCTTTGCAATCACATTGACCCTAAAATGCGAGCCCTGCGGGCGTGTGAGGCGAGCCACTTTAATAACTCTAATAAAATAACGGGCGCTCGATGCGTAATGCGATGGCGCAACGGGGCCGACGAATCTCTTCCGTCTTGGCGTATCTGGAGTGTATTACTCGCAGAGTTGGCGTGAGTGTCTTGTATGCACTTTTCATGAACTTACAGCATTTGAACGCGGTAGAGGTCGCTTCTGTGTTGTTTAAAAAATTAAATTGAA
Organism: Semisulcospira habei; assembly: GCA_036245525.1. Lineage (NCBI taxonomy): Eukaryota > Metazoa > Mollusca > Gastropoda > Semisulcospiridae > Semisulcospira > Semisulcospira habei. The sequence goes on along the minus strand of BTPG01000002.1, from coordinate 224,385,794 downwards.
GGTTAACCCTAAGCCGGATGGAAAGCCAAATCAATCACGTCATTAATCTCACAGACTGAAAATGACTGCTGCAGAAAATCGAGGCAGGAATGGGAAGCCCAGACTGGCAGTGGGGACGGACCAACATACGACTTGCGAAGGCTTCTGTGGATATACTGGCCAGGGCATGCTGGAGTCCAGGGCTCAGTTGCATGAGTGAGTTTAGTCCTGCGCCAGCCACAAAGCAAGATGCTCCGCTATCGCGGAGCACCTTGCTTAGTAGCTGGCGCAGGACTAAGCACACTCATGCAACCGACCCCGGGGCAATAACTGAGCCGAACAACCTCGCTGGCAAGGCAGAGATCACAAAGGAATGGACAATCAGACTTTTGAGACACCTTTTGAGAAGCATTTCTATGAACAGAGGCGAGGCACCACACAACTTGATCGCCTCCGCAGCAGAGGTGTGGAGAAAGGCAGCGAGCGCCGGCTAGACTTCAGAGGGTATTAGAGCACAATAGTAAAGCAGACTAATTGGCACGATATCGAAAGGAAGACTTCACAGGGGTGGGGCGGAGAGCGTCTGAGGCCTTTCCAAGCGCAGGGATACAATCTTGAACAAAGTAAACCGAACTGTGGCCAACTATTGTAGAAAAGGTGACCTTTCTGATGCACGACATAGAATACAAAATGTGAGATTTAGCAGTGAGCGCTGGATTCGGTTTTACTTGTATAAGAACGGTTTTTCATTCGGCCTGAAATTGCTGTGACGGTGATGCAATCTTGATTCAACTCTCTCTCTGACTCTGTCTCTGTCTCTGTCTCTGTCTCTGTCTCTCTCTCTCTCTCTCTCTCTCTCTCTCTCTCTCTCTCTCTCTCTCTCTCTCTCTCTCTCTCTCTCTCTCTCTCTCTCTCTCTCTCTCTCTCTCTCTCCCTCTATTTCGGTGTTGTCAATGTTATCGAAGCCAATAAACTGAAGACCCGTTCACAAGCATCTACTCCAATTCTTGGAGAATCAACGCCTACTTATATCTCTTCAGTCCGGTTTTAAACCTAAACACCCATGTCATACTGCACTCGTTCACAATGTCGACTCTTGGCTCTCATCAATAAACAATTCCAAATTAAATGGTGCAGTTTTTCTGGACCTAACCAAAGCATTTGATTTAGTCAATCACAACATTCTTTTAAAAAAACTTTTAGTATATGTGCTTGATTCGAAATCTATATCTTTTTTCTCCTCCTACCTAAGTAACCACCGACAGAAGGTTTACTCGAACGGAAGGTATTCGGAAGAAGGTATACGTAAGGCACGGAGTTCCCCAAGGTCTATCCTAGGGCCTCTTTTATTTTCTTAATTCATCAATGACCTGCCTCTTTCCATCTCAAATCCTGAGGTAAAATGCGAACTCTTTCCTGACGATTCAACGCTGCAGACATCATACAAACGTGAAACAACGCTAAATAGTACCCTACAGCAAAGTCTCGATGAAGTGTCAGATTGGTGTACACAAAATCGCATGCTAATCAGTACTTCTAAAACCAAAAGCATGTTGATAACAACCCGCCAAAAGCATCAGCTAAATCCTGCCCCTCTGAAAGCTGTCACTTGGCCATAAACCTATCCAACAAGTATCCAAGCACCTCCTACTGGGAGTTGTACTGAATTGACGACCAGCTCAACTGGTCGCCGCATATCGACAGTTTGTACAAAACCTTGTCCAGGAATGTATTTCTGCCCTCTAAACTTAGACATATTCTTAGTACAAAGTGATGTACATTGTTCTTCCACGCACACATTAAAAGCCACTGTGACTATGCGTCCACTTTGTGGGACGAATGCAGTGAACTTCATATTTAAAAAAAAAAATCAACTCACTGTATCGTCGTTCAATTAAAATAATTATTCCAAACCCTTCTTCCACAGACGAAAAAATAAAATCCCTTGGCCAGCTTCCACTAAAAAAACAAAAACTCAAATTTAACAAATGCGTCCTCATGCACAATATATTTCATTATCAAGCCCCCGAATATTTGTGCATGCTATTTAACTTCAGCCCTAGGCATCAGCTACATACGAGGAATGGCCTTGCTTGCTTCACCCCGACCCAGGATAGGTATATACAAGTCAAGCCTTCTATTTTCAGGTAGTTCTGTCTGGAACTCATTGCCTTTAAACATTAAATCATTTTCGGGTAAAACCCATTTTAAACCTGCTTTGCACACTCACTTCCAATCAGCGTGGCTATGATTACTGCTGAAAACACGTAAACGTCAAACATTTTCATCTTTTTCCATACATTTGCTAACTGAACATCTATTGTCTTGTCGGTGTCGCTATACGCTATTGATGCTGCTGTTTCTATGACACTGTCTTAGATGAGTATAATATTAATGCTATGCACTCATTTATTTCCCTTGCTTTTTGCATCGGTGGCAGTTGCAAATTCTCAATTGCAATTTTTTGTCTCCTTTCAATAATTCACCTATTGTGTTTTTTTCCGTAATTTTTTTATTATTATTTGCATGCTGTGTTTCTTTTCCTGTTATGTTCTGTTTTGTTTACAGGACATCTTGTAAGACAGGCATTGAGTTACCTAATAGATTTATCCTGAATAAAACAGAATCATCATCATCTCTCTCTCTCTCTCTCTCTCTCTCTCTCTCTCTCTCTCTCTCTCTCTCTCTCTCTCTCTCTCTCTCTCTCTCTCTCTCTCTCTCCCTGCACTTTTACTTATATATGTTTTATCTTTTGCTGTATCGTCTGATGTATTTTTATATGTGTAGAGTAGCAGGACAGTTTGGAAGATAGGCATTGCTATGCCTAAAACATTTTATCCTGAATAAAAACGTTTCATCATCATCATCATCATCATCATCTCTCTCTCTCTCTCTCTCTCTCTCTCTCTCTCTCTCTCTCTCTCTCTCCTCTCTCTCTCTCTCTCTCTCTCTCTCTCTCTCTCTCTCTCTATCTCTCTCTTCAGTCTTTGTAAAGTGCATCGTTTCAAGAATACTTTGTTGCAGCATAAGAACTCTTAACAGCATCTACTTCTAGTTCCTTTTACCTTACGCCATTTTCTCTCTCTCTCTCTTTTTGCGTATGATTTCCCTTTCTTACTCTGTTTTCTGAATCTCTCGGCCTTTTCCGGACCGAGAGGATGGCTAGCCGAAGGCTATGTCCGTTATCACAGTTTTCATGCTGAAGATTCTTTTTTTCCTCATTGAAATGCAAGAGATCATTTAGCAGGGCGACAGGGGAACATTGTAAAAAAAAAAAAATCCCCGCGTTTTCAGACTAGTAAATCCGTGTCCGCCGGCATTTTATTTACGATCATGTTACACTCAACAGCCTTTATATCTTAACCAATTTGGCCTCGACTCACTATAGCAGGACAAGGATCGACCATGATAATTCAAGGGTAGCGCCAGATTAGCTTGGCGCCTGACGGCGCCAAGCTAATCTGGCACTACCCTTGAATTATCATGGTCGATTCATCTTCTGCAACTGGTAGGAATCAATGCGATAAAAACCGCCACCGACATTCAAAGGGTTACGAGTTGAGGGGAAATAAAGGCGATGGGTTTTCTTTTCGAGGCCAAACTGACAGAATTGCCTCTCGTCGTGCATGTTTCTTACATTCTCATTATTTGAATTAATATTTGCTTGAATGTTTGCCATGAAATTTATAACGGATGGGCAATTGACTGTGCATAAAATATAAATTGAGGGTGCAAATTTTTCCAAAAGCTGAAGTTTCCAATGTGTGTGTGTGTGTGTGTGTGTGTCAGTGTGTGTGTGTGTGTGTGTGTGTGTGTGTGTGTGTGTGTGTGTGTGTGTGTGTGTGTGTGTGTGTGTGTGTGTGTGTGTGTGTGAGTGTGTGATGGGGTTGGGGGTGGGGGTGGGGGATGGGAGGGGGTGGTGGTAGGGTGGGTGGGGGGAGGGGGGACGGGGTATGTGTGTGTGCGTGCGTGTGTGTGTGTGTGTGTGTGTGTGTGTGTGTTTGTTTGTTTGTATGTGTGTGTGTGCGCGCGCGCGCGCGTGTGTGTGTGTGTGTGTATGGAGAGAAAGTCAAAATAAGCCGCGGGGTGCCTGCTCGTGTGTGCATGTGTGTAAGCTAGGTGGGTGAAAGGGTCTTATTGTATTACTAAGTGAGATATGATAACTACTGTGAAATTTACAAAATAGGCAAGAGTACATTGAATTTTCTGTCTTACTCTTATGAACGTTTTAACACACTTTGCAGTGTCTGTTGTTCAGTGTACATTGTTGTTTGTCCTCATCCCAACCAAAGGACAATTTAGTCTTGGCAACTATTGAATCTCGAGTCTTACAAGGCAGAGCCGCAATTCCACGGAGATAGAGACAAATTGAAAATTAAGCCCTGAAAAGGAAACACAGATTTCCTCTTGTCCCACAGGAGATCAACTGACTTACCATGGCCGAAACATTCCATTTGCTTAACCCCTTCACAGCCAGTTGACGCAGATTGCGTTTCTGCAATCTTCGCTAATTTAACGACAAAGATCACCTCCCAAAACCGTCCCAGAAAACATAAATTGAAAGTGATGTCAAGCAAGAGGTATAAATCCTCATGAGCCCCCGCAACTGCGGGGGCTCATGAGGATCTATGCCTCTTGCGGTTGTATGGTGCTCACTTTATCTCAGCAATGAAGCGGTTAACGGCCGGCGACCTGCCCACGGGGAGACTGGAACAAATGGGACTAGCAAGAAACACAGATCCTCATGGGCGGCTGCAGTTTTGCTGGTTTTCATGAAGATGTATGCCTCCTGCTGATGCAACTAGACCCGTTTGGTCAATGAGTGTCCGCTGATCGACGGCACAGCTCTAAATAATTACTAAACCTTAGACACGGTATAAACTTCGTCGACGGCGTTTCAGTGCCGATAAACACCAATCAGCTGCATGAGGTATAGATCCTCATGAGCCCCCGCAGTTACGGTGGATCATGAGGATCTGTGCCTGTTGCTGATACCGCGCTGAATCCATTTTCCTGGGACAGCTAGGAGTTTTTCGTGTTGAATTAACGAAGATCGCAGAAACAGCCTGCGTCCACTTGCACTAAACGGGTTAACACTTTCGAGACGTGTCGCATCCGGATTCGCGGCTTTAAGCCGCGAATCCGGTTGCGGCACGTCTCGAAAGAGTTAATAAACACTAAAAACCGCATACATGTATGCAGAGAAGAACCCAACGAAGAAAACAGCACGCATGGTAAAGAAAGTTACTGACAGTTTTTTTTGGGGGGGTTGGTTTGTTATGGTTTTTTGTTGTTGTTGTTGTTGTTGTTTTGTTGTTGTTGTTTTTTTTTTTTTGTTTAGTTGGTTGGTTTATTTATTTATTTTATTTTATTTTATTTTATTATTATTATTATTTTTTTTAGGGTGGGGGGGGGGGGTGGTGCTTCGTTCTAAGTTGGGTTATTCTCTGCATTTTACACGCTTGGCAGTCACCTTCTTGGTCTGCATTTCATAGTATATATGTTATATATAGATTAATAATATGCGTGTGTGTTGTGTGTGTGGGAGATGAGCGTGGGTGTGATACGTATCGGTTTGTGAGATTAGTTGTTCAGTTTTAAAGTTTTTTAAATGTGTGTAGGGCATTGGGTTTGTGCGATAGAGTATTAATTATTTCTTATTGTTGACTGTAGTGTTTGTAATTGTAACGACACCAAGACATATTTTTATGTTTCATAAGGCAAATGCCAATAAACAGTATCTATCTATCTATCTATCTATCTATCTTAAGAAAATGCCACTTCATTAATTCGTCATTTAACAACAACTCTTCAACCCAGCCACTGTCGGCAGCGTTTTGTGTGTGTGTGGGGGGGGGGGGGGGGGGGGCGGCGACTCCTGCGGGAATCATCTCAACAGAAAAAAAAAAGAGCTACCTTTGGCAGCCAAGAACAAAACCTCTGCCCATCCTTTAATCAACTACAAAAATCGACCTATCAAGAGTGTAATGACTTGGGTCACGTCTCAATCAGAGAAAAGTCACCCACGAGAATCTGAAAGAAGACTTCTATCAGTTAACCTCTTCGCTGTAAATGATCACGCACTGCGCGTCTGAAACGACTGCGCGCTGACCGATTTTACGCGTGAAAAACAGAGACGTCCATGGCACCAAAATTGACATAAAAGAACTTAGGACTAACAAGAGACATAAACCCTCATGAGCCCCCGCGACTACGGGGTGCTCATAAGGGTTTATGTCTCTCGCAGATGGGTAGCGTTCGCCGTTAAGGGGTGAATGAAAGTAAGATCCCTTTTGGAGACAACGGACTATCAGGATACTGTTGGAAACGGTCGGTTTGTGACGCGTCAGTACCCTCTTGCTCTGAAGGACTGTATTACAAATCCAGACACAGATCGAGCATGATAGTTCAAGGGTGTTGCCAGAATAACTTGGCGCCTATGCTCGATCCATGTCTTGCTGTGGAGTGTAGGGGCTGAATGAGTCAACGTTGAACTGAATGAAACCTCAATAGCCGCGATCCGTGATGTACATGACACAATGGTCCTGGCATCGTGACGCGACCCCCATGTGACCCTCTTTGTGTCGCTTGTTGTTTCTGTTGTTGTTGTGGTGGTGGTGGTTGGTAGAGGTTGGTGTTGGTGCTGGCGGTGGTGTTGGTCTTGTTGTTGTTGGAGTCGTTGTTTTTAGGCATGTTCAGCGATAACCCAAATAATAAAATGGTTGTTTTTGTACCTGCGCAAAACACACTCACAACTGCGCAGGAGAGAACAGAATAGTCAAGTATTACGAAAATCAAATATTTAGGTACTAGGTCGAAACCGCGACTTTTAATCACAGTGACTGCGTGAACAGTGGGTCATAATGGAACCAAACAACGAACACACAAACACACACACACACACACACACACACACACACACGCACGCACGCACACACACACACACACACACACACACGTACGCACGTACGTACACGCACACACACACACCACGCGCGCGCGCGCGCGCATGTAAGTTCACACTACTGCTGACCAACGGTAGCAAATCGAAGGAGACAACCAGTGTCACACACGCGCATACACACACACACAAATACACACACACACACACACACGCACACATACACGCATGCACGCACGCACGCACGCACGCACGCACACACACACACACACACACACACACACACATCTCTGTCGTTCATCAGTGACGAATAAGAAATTCAAGCGAATCAACGCGAAAGACGAGAAATCGACCTTGTCACCGCGCGTAATGGTTTTTGTCACGGATAGATAGAAATAGTGGAGATTTCCTCGTCCGATTACCTTTGGCAATTCTAGGACCCCCGTTTCCTAAATTTGGAACGATCGAAGGCGTTCTCTGACAAATACGAAACTGTCGTGAGAGATGGATGGACCATGATAGTTGCATTGTAGCACTTAGAGGTACCATGCTAATACGGCGCTAATCTTGAGTTTAACCCCGTCCCTGCCACTGGACGCACATTTTGTTTATGAACTCGTTGTTCATTCAAAGACCGAACGCCGCCGCAACCGTCCACGGAACATGGATGCAAATGGCCCCGCAAGAGGCATAGAGCCTCATGAGCCCATGTGAAACGCACGCATTCACTTTGAATAGCTGAAAAGTTGTCCTCGATGAGAAATCTACCAATGTAATGGCTGTCGTCACGAAACGATTGAACGGACTCTACCCTGTGAAATTCAAATGACACTAAGTCCGTTTATGTGAAAAGCAAGATTTTCATGGTAACACAATGGAAATCGTGCTCAACTCAAAAATGGACTTACTGTCTTGTGTCTTCGCAGGGCAGGGCTGTCCTGCGGGGATGTCCTAGTCCGATTTACTCAAGATTCAATAGTTGCCAAGACAAATTTTCCTTTATGGAAGAATGCCTCCTTTCAAAGACAAACATACAAGAACCAACTATTCAGTGGTTGGTTCGATCGTTATAAACTCTTTTACCAACAAACGCTGGCAGCGGGAGATGGATCGACCGAGTAGTGATTTTCTTTCTTGAAAAGCAAAATCATATGATTTTATGCAGGTCGGTAGTTTTGGATCTTTCGGCCTTACGAGTCAAATTCACAGAGCAGCAGGAACGTATGATTTTTACCTCTGTAAAAAAAGACAGGTTGTTTTTGCTGTTGTTCTTGTTGTTGTTGTTGATGTTTTGTTGTTGTTGCTCTTGTTGATATTGTTCTTGTTGTTTTTAACCCCTTCGATGCCGAGAAAAATCGAACACCAAACAATACAAGAGATCATCACGACTGCGTTGTCCCACTACGTCCGGCAACACCCCGAGAATCTTTTGCTTTCTTGGTTGCACCGCATCACAGTGTGCAAAAGGCCACCGGGCCCACGCCGGGCCGATGACTAAATGCGCAACGGGATCATACTTGTGTCCCACCCTGCCAGATGGAGATGGAGCACGGCCCAAACCTGGTCCATACACTTTCCTACGCCCTTGATGCAAATCCCATAAATCCCCTTCTCCTCCACCCTTGTCCCCACCACCACCACCGAACAGATCTTGAGGACCCCGTTTTCTTGTAAATCTGGCGGTCGTTCCAGTATTGATTTCAGCGGGCGATTAACGTTAACTCATTGGAGACGTGCCGCCTCCGAATACGAGGCTTTATCCGGAGGCGGCACGTCTCCAATGAGTTAACACTTGTTTGACGCTTACTCCTCAACCAGCTACCAACTTCCAAAGCTCCCGGCCACTTCCCACTCACAGAAAGACGAAAAAAGATTTCTGAGTGGAAACTCCTATATATTAAAACGTTAAACGTTTAGGGCTTAACGTCTTTTGCCATCGCGAAGGTGATTTCAAAGCCGGGGCACCGAATAGGGTCTGTATAGTCCGTCTGCTTCGTGGTTTTTTATTTCAATTAACTTTTGAAAAAGACATTCAGGAAAATATTAAGAAAACAACACTGATTCACCAAACATGGTATTACTTTATTTTAAAATTTAATTGCCTTCAATACCCATCGGTTTAGCCACTATCCTGACGCGCGCGCATACACACAAATACACACACACGCGCGCGCGCACACACACACACACGCACACACATACACACACACGCACGTTGGTAGAGATGTAACCCATTTAGCCTCACGGCCGCATTTCCAAAATTTTGGAAGTGTCATCCAAAGACTACGTCCCAGTTGCCAGAGCATGGACTGACCATGATAAGTCAAGGGTAGTGCCAGATTAGCTTGGCGCCTTCAGGCGCCAAGCAAATCTGGCGCCACCCTTGAATTACCATGGTCAGCCCATCTATTACAGTTGGGCCTCGGGACTAAATAGGTTAACCTCAAGCTATCCCTCCCCACCCATACTCACCCACCCAGGCTGCCGCCCCCCCAACCCCCTCCCCCGCCCTCTTTTCTCCTCCATCGCCCTCTAAAAGAAATCTCAAGAAACTGGGATAAATCCTTTTCCTTCCAGAACAGGCGGTTATTCGCGTTTTGCTTTCAGGCTGGGATTAGCGTTATTGCCTGGTTGACACTTTTTTTTCCTCAGATTTATCGATAACAGCCTCCCGAGTGAGCGAAAGGTACTCTGGGCCCTGGCCTCGGCCAACGACGGCTGGCATCGGCCCGACGCCCTTTGGCTCACTTGGCTGACAGTGGAACGCTTTCTGAGCAGAACCTAAGAGGATTCTCACAGCCCCGCTCCATCTGCAAGAGGCGGAGATTCTCGTGGGTCCCTGCGGCCGCAAGGGCTTATGAGAATAATTACACGCCTCTTGCTCGCGAGGCGCTGTCTCATTTACATCTATGCTTACCACTTCCTCGGTTTTAACCCTTTTGACTGCCGATACAAAAACTGAACACCACACACATCTTCAAGAGGTACAGATCCTCATGCGCCCCCGCAGTCGCGGGGGCTTATGAGGATCTGCACCTGGTGATGAAGCCACTTTATGGTACATGTTCCTTTGGCGACTGAAGATCTTTGGCGTTGAATTAACGAGGATTTCATAACACTATATAATATATATATATAATTTTTCATTAAATTCTGATATATATATATATAATATATATATATATATATATATATATATATATATATATATATATATATATATATATATATATATATAGATATATATATATATAGATATATAGATAGATAGATAGATAGATAGATAGATAGAACGCGATCCAACCGCAAGAGAATATCATCCTCATGAGCCCCGCCCCCCAAACCCCCACGCGCGCGCGCGACTGCAGGGGCTCACGAGGATTACTTATGCCTCTTGCTGAGACCAATTTGTATCCACGTTCCTGTTGTACGGTTGTGACTTTTGGTCGTTGACAGAACAAACGATTTTATAGAGACTCAATAATACGTCCAGTGGGCAGTGGAAGGGTTAGCGGCTGCTACAAGGAGGACGCATGCCACAGTCATCGGGACGATTCTGTGAAAACGCTCCCCCTTTAGTGCTCGATATAAAGGGACTCAGCCTAATGTCTCTGACCCGCCGATTCCGTTTAACCCTTATCATTCGGAGTACACCAGTGTGTGAAATAAGTTTGACTAAAATAGTTCAAGGGTGGTGCCAGAATAGCTTGGCGCCTCTAGGCGCCAAGCTATTCCGGCACCACCCTTGAACTAAATTGGTCTATATCTTTATCTGTAAGTACTATAATGTAGCTTGCATGTGGCAGTGTACAAATTTGAAGCTTTTACCTCAGTATGATATAATATGCGTTAAGGAATAACTCCCTATTCATTCACTCACAAGCTTCAGAACCAATCGGTTGCCTGAAAGCAGTCTGCGATGGGAAAAAAAGCGGCTTTCACTTTCGTCATTCGAGAGGGTGAGATGCAGGGATGAGACAGAGAGAGAGAGAGAGAGAGAGAGAGGGGGGGGGGGTGGAATTTAAAGACCCATTGCCACATAGACCGTTATTTGCTTTTAAAGCGACCTGCTTCATGGCAGGTTCGGATATCTACAATTCGTCGATACAAAGGGTTATCAATGTCGTCTCGCCCTAACTTAACCCATATCATACTGAGGCTAAAAGCTTCAAATCTGTAAACTGCCATATGCAAGCTACATTATAGTACTTACAGCCAAGGATATAGACCAATGGCTCTAGTTCAAGGGTGGTGCCAGAACAGCTTGGCGCCTAGAGGCGCCAAGTTATTCTGGCACTACCCTTGAACTATTTTAGTTAAGCTTATTTCACACACTGGCGTATTCCGAATGGTTGGTTGGTTAGTTCGGGTTTAACGTCCACAGCACCGAGGTGATCATGGACGGCCCTGACGGGCGGGTTATGGGGGACAGGGAAATCTATTGCCTATGGAGTACGACCTGAACACTGATCAACTCAGGCGCACTCCAACTGTGCCACTTTGATTTACCAGGACCTTTCAACGGACATGCTATTGAACAAATCCGGTTCCCCCCCCCCCCCCCCCCTCTGGATTGTGAGTCCAGCTACCGGGGACGGGACGGGATTCGAACCCACGACCCGGCGATTCCGTTCGCTCTCCTGCTCCGACGTTTAACCGCCTGAGCTATTTCGGACTCTGTATTCCGAATGATAAGGGTTAAGACTTTACTACCCTTCTTTTTACTATCCACTCACGCGAGTGTAGTGCAAGCGCGGCGGACGTTTTCTACTGCCCCTTAACCCCTTCACTGCCGAGAACAAAAATTAAACAGCTGCAAGAGACATAGATCCTCATGAGCCCCCGCGAATGCGGGGGCTCATGAGGATCTATGCCTCTTGCTGAGACCAATTCGTGTCCGTGCTTCTTGTTGACTTTTGGTCGCAGAATCAAACCAAGATTTCAGAAACAAACCAAAAAATGTACGTACAGCGGCAAGGAAGGGGTTAAAGCCATGTGTTCGATGGCGGGTTTTCGAATGGCTGCAATTCGCCGATTCAACGGGTTATCAATGTCGTCTCGCCTGAATTAAGACCTTCCTACCCTTCTTTTTACAATCCACGTGAGTGTCCAAGCGCAGCAGACCTCTTCTACTGCCCCTAAATCATATTGCCCACGATGGAGCCAGTTTGTCCAATTTTGGGGCGAAAAGCGAGATTTTTAATGTATACAAATGAAAATTTCGCTATCTCGAAATAATTTACGTTATGGCTTTTGCCAAATAAGGGCAGACTTCGCTGTTCGTCATTGCCAGGGCAGAGTGTGGGTAATTTGGCTGCAAAAGCGAAAGGTATCGGAACGTTTTAGTCGTCCGACCCCGTCCCGGCATGGGCACTTTATAGCACGAACCAGACAGAGTAAATACATTTCGGGCCGGGCCCCATTTTGGACTGATTCAGTTAGACACTTACTTTTCTTCTCTCAATGTGGTAATCCTGGGACACGTTGGAGCGGGAGAAAAGTCCCATGGAATGCGTAAAAGGCTGAGGAAGATGTTTTGTGAACATTTTAAGGGTCATTTACGGACAGTCTGTCTGTGAAGGCAAAAGACAATAAGTCCACTCCCAATGCGCAAAAGGCCATCGGGCCGATGTGGGCCGCCGTTGGCCGGCGCACGGCCGTGCGCGGACCAACGGCGGCCGACGTCGCCCCGATGGCCTTTTGCGCATTGGGTTTTGTGAAAAGCAACTTGCTTTTCACAAAATAGACGTATTTTCCTTTTGTCTTCACCGACAGCACTGTCATTGTCAGCCTTGAATCTACCGTGCAGGCCCAACCTGGTCTCCGAAATTTAAAATCACGTGACCAGTTGTATCATACCAGATTGGGCAGAATGCTACAAAGGTTTCCCCGTGGTGTTTTAAATATATGTCACATGTCTTGCGCAGGTCACTAGGCCATGGATAGTGTGGCCACACAGGGCAATTGCTTCCGGTGCATGTAGTAACTTTTCCGCCAGAAATAGTTCAAAAAATTTCCTCCCTTTTTGCCATTTTTTTAGGGTGTAAAACTTCAATTGTGTGCCTTTTTTGGCGTTTTGAGCAACAAAAGGCATGACAGGTGGTGTGAAAAAGAGCAAAATCTGGGTAATTTTAGTCGACCTAGTGTGTTCATGGGAGCCTAATTGGGGCATGTGCACGGTTGTATGCAGGCTTGCAGACGACAGTTTTGTCATGGGGTATTTAATGCATTTTGAGTGTTGTGAAAAACGCTAACTCTTAATTTTTTTAAGAATTGCTGAAATAGCTTCTCCTGTGATGTGCTCCGCGTGGATTTTTTGTTTTGGCAGAAAAGTTCTTCGTTCATAGTGTTATGCTGCAAGAGGCTAACAGATAACAGTGTGTGAAAAGGGGGCGTAACCTAATTGCCCTGTGTGGCCTGTAAGAAAAAGTAATGTCACACGCAGATAATGTTTTGCTGCTTTCTCAACAACAACAACAACAACAACAACTAATAATAATAATAATAATAATAATAATAATAATAATAATAATAATAATAATAATAATAATAATAATAACGGCAAAATCTAAAACCCTAATAAGCACCTTTAGTCTGAATAACTCTATTCACGAGTAATAGCTGGAGAAAAGAAAAAAAAGGTTCGATCTGATTTCCGGGTCACCAAGCATAGGTCAATTTCCTTATCTAAGGTCATTATATAAAAGCGTTGATATCTGTAGGTATATGGCGTTGATATGGCGAAGTGGCTCCATCAGCTTCACCATCAGGTACAGGCTTTACAAGTCCCTCATAGTGTCTATTCTACTCTACGGCTGTGAGACTTGGACACTGCTTGCAGACTCAGAAAAGAAAATCCAGGCCTTTGAGAACAAGTGCCTGAGGAAGTTGCTCCGCATCTCGTACCGCGAGCACAAGACCAACGAATATGTACGGAGCATCGTCACTTCCCTGGTGGGCCCACATGAACCCCTTCTGGCAACCGTGAAACGGCGCAAGCTTGCTTGGTTTGGCCACGTGACCCGACACAACACCTTGTCCAAGACTATCCTCCAAGGCACTCTCGAAGGAAGTCGTCGGCGAGGTCGTCAGAGAAAGAGTTGGGTCGCAAACATAAAAGAATGGACCGAACTCGAGATGTCAGACTTGCTTGCCACCGCCCAAAATAGAACTCAGTGGAGAGCACTGTCTGTTGCTGCTGCCTTTCAGTCCCCCCAACGCCCAGTTCGGGCAAGGGACTGTTGATGTTGATGATGATCTGTAGGTATAAGAGCGCAGGTAGTAAGCTAGCATCCAGCCAGCTCAACAGAACAGGGGATGCAACTGGGGGCGATCTTTGCCAACAGTGGGTTACCTCAGCTCGGCATGAGGCTGTCCAGAGAGGTAATGACATTGTCGAAAACAGTCAAGTAAGTCAGAAAACATCAGAAACTTTTCTTTGACGTCTTTGAAAGCAGGGGGAAAATTCAACACGGAAGAATCCCATCAATTCCCAAGAAATCCGGACCAGAAAGGTGACTTGCCGCCCGCCTGTAATCTGTATAGAACAGCCCCAACGAAAAAAGAAAGACTATTAGAAAAGACAGTTACAGCATAATTGTGTTGTAACTGTCTTTCTAAGCGTGTTTTCTTCTTGGTTGGGTTACTCTCTGCATCAATTCAAGGAACACGGATACGACAAGAAGAAAAGAACCTCATAACCCAATGCGCAAAAGGCATCGGGCCAACGGCTGCCGACGTCGGCCCGATGGCCTTTTGCGCGTTGGGTAGGAGCTCGTGTGGTTCTTTGCCTCTTGCGGTTGGGTAGTGTTCGCATTTTTCGGGAGTGAAGAGAATAAATGGTGTGTTACGAAATAAAAAAAAAAAGTTATACAAAGTGCAATCACATACACGCACGTATGCACTCACGCACGCACGTACCTACGCGCGTGCACACATGCACACACACACACACACACACACACACACACACACGCACATTCACTCACACACAAGCACACACACACATATATACTCACACACACACACACACACACACACATGCACATACACTCACGCCTACACACACGCACACACACGCACATGCACACTCACGCACACACAAACGCTCATACACGCAGTCACGCATGTACTCACGCGCGTGCACACGCGCGCACACACACATACACACACAGCACGCACGTACGCACGCACGCACGCACGCATACACACACACACACACACACACACACACACACACACACACACACACACGCCAGACAAAATGGAGCAGATTACTGATTAGAGAAAAACAGGAAAAGAATGTGCAATCTTTATCCACCTCGCCTTCGATCTGATGGTGAAGAGCTCATGGACAAGACTGCCACAATCTGCCAGGTCAAAACGACAAACAAATTCCTCCGCCAACCACTGCGATCTAAAGCAAAAACAACCACTTTTGCTGATATGTCAATAATGTGTTCTGGTTGCCTACAACTCGCAAGGGATGGATCGACAGTATTCCAAAGATATTCTAAAACTGTGTACTTCTCAAAGGAGAAACGACTGGACATTTGCCACGACAAAAGACTCCACTATTGCGAAATAATACAACTCTATCAAATCTGAACCCCTTCACGGTCAGTGATCGTACAGTGCACTCTGAAATCTGTGTAAATTCAACTCGATCAGTGGATAACAAAATGGTTCCAGCAAAAGGCATAGATCCTCGTGAGCCCCCCGCAATTTGCGGGGCTCATGAGGATCTATGCCTATTGCAGAAGTGTGGCGTCCATTTTTTCTCAGCAGTGGCCGGGTTACGTGCTACCTTCATGTCACCGCAGTAGATCTATCTCCGAAAATAATTGGACCCCTTGATTATCGTGGATGACTAAAAACTATTTGCTTTAACAGCGAAGAGGACTGTCAATATATACATTTTTGAAAATAAACGTTTTTATTTTTCCTCTTTTTTTCCTTCCCTCCAGCAGAGATCAAGCTATGACTGCTTCAACCAGAACTTCAGCTTGAACGTTAAACTCACTTCAAAGCGGCGCTCCGCATCAATAGCTGCAGGAAGCGTCGTACAGCGTTGCCGCCTGCTATTGATGTTGAGCGCGAAGA
This sequence comes from Semisulcospira habei, assembly GCA_036245525.1. Taxonomy (NCBI): domain Eukaryota; kingdom Metazoa; phylum Mollusca; class Gastropoda; family Semisulcospiridae; genus Semisulcospira; species Semisulcospira habei. The sequence continues at coordinate 224,369,812 of BTPG01000002.1, read as the reverse complement.
ACGAGTTACAATGATGGGGAGGGGGGGGGGTATTTATTTTTTTTTAGCGCGGTTACTCTTAGGTATGCGCACAGTTTGAGGCAGGGAGATCGATGCAGTGAGTACCTAATGAGGCGGAGACGGGGGGGGGGGGGGGGGGGGGGGGGATCGTGCACATGCTGGTCATGACAGCCGGATTTACTGACCGCCGCTCTGACCACAGGGACACAGAGAGAGAGAGAGAGAGAGAGAAAGAGAGAGCTGAGGGGAGAGTGAGCTCGCGCGCACATGTGCTGGTCTGTGATTTTGGACCTTACTGCTTGGCAGCCGTAAGGTCCAAAATCACAGACCAGCATAAAAGGATTCGTCAGTGTCGAGTAAATTGTAGGTTGTTATTACAATGATGCATTCTTTTTAGACGATGATGCATTCTTTTTTTTTTCTTTTTTTTTTAAGCCTTTTTAATCTGCTGTTGGACAGAACGTTTCCCGTTTACTTATATTGCGTTTATTGTATGTTAATGTTACGTCATGCTTGCTTAGTTATATATGTGCCTGTTTGGAAAGCGCTTTGGGTCTACTTTGTGGGTGTCGTGCGGTATAAAAGAAACATTTATTATTATTATTATATTATTATTATTATTATTATTATTATTATTATTATTATTATTATTGTTATTATTATTACATTGTTTTAACTAGTGAAAAAAGAAGTATGTGGCGAATAAACAACATAAGGATTAAAGATTACAAGGCCTGAAGACAATGAGTAACAACTATGCATTGGGTATTTACATATTTACATATTTATATTAAGAGAGAGAGAGAGAGAGAGAGAGAGAGAGAGAGAGAGAGAGAGAGAGAGAGAGAGAGAGAGAGAGAGAGAGAGAGAGAAATGAAGTGCCGAAATGAAATTTTCTAAGGATAAAAGAACAGGTGCGCAGACCTGTTTTCATTCTTTCCTTGCTACAAACTACATGGGGGAAAAAAATCCACACACACACACGAACACACACATGCGCACGCACGCACCACGCACACACACACAGAGGCACGCATGCACACACACATACACACACGCATACACACAAACACCTACCCAATACACGCTCTCATACCATCAATAGAGGATCTCCGTAAATCAAAAGCAGGGCATGCATGGCATTAAAAGTAAAAGGCGCATGCGTGACGCAAACAACGGATAAAACGCCCGGACCAGCATGTGCTATCACGATGCCTGTCCGGGCCTCCAACCTACCGCTGTCGCCAAAATACACGTAAACCTGCCCCGCCGGATTCCCGAACAACCTCTATTAGACATTACTGACATACATTTTATGCACAGCAGCTACATTATTATGTCAACTTACATAAAAATCGCCAACATCGAATAAACTAAACATAAACTACAGACTAACAAAATTAAGTCAAAAGTATTGATTATCCATTTGGTGACTTCCTCTTAAACACACACACACATACATGCGCACACATACACATATTGATGAATAGTCAAAACGCAGAAGCTAAGTGCGCTTTGTTAAGCGGCTCATTTAAGTGCCGGAAAAGCCTTGACTTGAAAGTGGACATGGAGGGAGCATCGGTAATATTGGCCGGAAGTGAATTCTAAAGTTTAGCTCCTGAATAGGACAGGTTAGTTTTGAATATTATCAAGTCGTGGCCTAGGTACTGACAGACTGTTGAGAGAGAGAGAGAGAGAGAGAGAGAGAGAGAGAGAGAGAGAGAGAGAGAGAGAGAGAGAGAGAGAGAGAGGGAGAGAGAGAGAGAAAGATAGAGAGACAGAGACAGACAGACACAGAGAGACAGATACACACAGAGAGAAAAACAAGATTTTGGTCACCAACTGTTATGTTAGGTGTTTTTTTGTTTGTTTGTCGGTTCGTTTGTTCATTTGTTTGTTTGTTTGTTTTCTTTAACATTCATAAACTATAATATCAGAATGAAATAAGGCGTCGAGGGGTCGCAGTCAACTGATGCCAGTGAGGTGTTCGATTGGGGAACTTGAGTGAAAATCTCGTACCATAAGGCTCGCAAGCATTTTACTTTTTCCACGGCGGGGGCTCAAGATGGTTTATGTCTCTGGGTAGAGTTCGCCTTGCCCTGGCAGTTATGGGGTTAAAATCACCAACGAGAAGAAATACGCTTCCGAGGAACAAATTCAAAAAGGCGTTTCTTTTTTAGTGTGTTGTAATTATTGATATTATTATTATTATTATTATCATCTTTATTATCATTATTATTGTTATTATTATTATTATTATTATTATTATTATTATTATTATTAAATTATTTCCGTGCATTTTACACGCATGTCAGTTGTGTTGGTGATCCGCCGGTATTTAACCCTTTGGCTGTCGGTAGCGGTTTTTGTAGGAATCATCGCGACAAAAACCGGTACCGACAGCCAAAGGGACACATTTGTAAGCGCGTGCAAGCCTAAAGATTCGACATTTTACCGATTGAAATATTCCCTTAGGAACTGGGGTAACGCAACAGATTTCTAATATCTTTACTGGCGGGCACACACTCAGAGCCAAAAGAAATGTTCTGGCGTTCAGAGTAGAGGAAACAAAGTGCATTTGCAAAGTCAGTTTCGTTCGCGCTCAGCAATTTGCATCGGAAAACAATCGGCGATCATGTCACAATGTGGTAGTAAGTTACGCTTAATAAGTTATAAAATGTGAATAGAGTAAATGAAGCACAATTCATAAAGCAACAGAATTTTGTATTATCATCCCTAACGAACGAGTCGAAACTGTTTTCAGTGAAAAATATATTAGTAGCAGAAAAGACGGGGGGAAAAAAACCCTCTTCAATACAATGTCTGAGGGGGGTTGTCTAGCAAAGGAAAATTACACGTATCAACGCAGAAGATAACTGGGCTGTTCTGTAATGTTCAGTGCTGCCGTGCCTTTTTTCTTCTTCAGTGTGGATGGATTTTTTTCCGATGAATCAGACACTGAAATAAATGATTACAAAGTCTTGATGTGTCTAAAACTTTTTACTGCCGTTTAAACGCAAAACCAACGCAGACGAAAGAAAAGGAGTATATACGAGAAAAACTATTATAACTAAACTCATTTAGTCCTGACGCACTTCAAACACGTTTAGGGCCGGTTTAACGTCTTTTGTCCACCACGAAGGTGATTTCAAAGACGAGACAGCAAAAAGAGGTCTGTACAAATTTCGACCACAGCTGGGTTCGAAAACAGGACGTTTTGGACGAGAGTCGACTGACGCACTACTGCAGGAGGTGGATTGGCCATGATAATTCAAGGGTAGTGCCAGATTAGCTTGGCGCCGTCAGGCTCCAAGCTAATCTGGCACTACCCTTGAATAATCATGTCGATCCTCCTCCTGCAACTGCTACATAGTCGTTAGGAGACACCTCCTAAATTCTGGACTGAAATGCTGCCTTGGTGTTAAATGGGTTAAAACGACATGGGGCGCTGCAGGTGTTAAATATATAATTGTGTTGATCTGTGATTTTCGACTTTACGGCTTTGAGCTTGAGGTCTAAAAATCACAGACCAACACAAACATGAATCCTCTCTCAGTCACTGTCATATGAATAAAACAAACAAACAAAACAAAACATATGCGAAGAGAGCGAAGAGAGAAGGGTGAAAAAAGTTTCCTACCTGAAAAACTCGAAACAGTGGAGACACCACACTTTTTGAGACAGTGAAGAAGGAAAAAAAATCGCTCCTTGTCTGTCAAAGACTGTATAAGTTATAACCTCGCCAGGATTGCCGAACCTGCCGGCACTCTTTTCTCTCGCCGGTCAGCAAAAGTATTCCGGGTGGTGCGCGCGACTATTCGCCCCTACTGAGGGACAGGCCCAAGCTTTCAGGCGCTCAAACTGTCAATGTACGTGCCAGACGCAAGCGGTGTTGTGTGCGTGCGCGTCACTTTGGGCTCGTGCAGCACGCGGGGTCTTTTACGGGACTGACGGCACGGTCCATACCAGCAGTCGACCTGGGCGGCGAGCCGGAGAAAAAGGAAGGGGGGAGAATATGTTGGAGTTGACACCGAGAAGTGATGGAAAGATGACAGGCTTGAAGCTCCCATGACTTTTTCTGGCAGAGAGAGAGAGAAAGAGAGAGAGAGAGAGAGAGACGCAGATGTGTGCAGATCTGTGATTTTAGACCTTACGACTTTCAGCCGTAAGGTCCTAAATCACAGACCAGCACTTCACAAGTTATATGTAGATCCTTTTCGTGCCATTAATTAAGAAACAATTAAAGTGTCCCAAAAGCTTGTAGCTTCATCCATAAACACACCCGCCACACCCACACCCACAGGCACAGGAAGTAAGAAACAAATATTGTGTCAAAAAAGCTTAGAGCTTCATCCATAAACACACCCACACTCACACCCACAGGTGCAGCGAGTAAGAAACAAATCTTGTGTAAAAATAAAAACACCAAAAAACCGCTTGTAGCTTTATCCATAAAAACACCCACACCCACTGTAAGTAAGAAACGAATATTGTACATAACAAATATTGTGTGCAAACAGCTTGGAGCTTCGTTCAAAAAGCACCCACACCTACACCCACAGTACGTAAGAAACACATATTGTAAGAAACAAATATCCTCCCACCCACCCCTCTCCCTCCCCCCCCAAAAAAAAAAGAAAAAAAAAGAAGAAGAAAACGCTCGTAGCTTCATGCGTAACACACCCACACCCAAACACACAGTACGTAAGAAACAAATATTGTAAGAAACCAATATTGTGTCCAAAAAATAAGCTTGTAACTGCTTCCATAAAACACTCACACCGACACTCCCAGCGACAGGCTGGCCAAGAGCACACGCAAGCACTGCAGGGATAGAAAATGCTTTTTCACAGATGTATTCGTTTCTTCAGTGTTTTATAGCGACTAGAAAAATGTATATACTATACATCGTGAATACGCATTTCTCTACCTATCCCAGCCTGCGGCGTAGAGAAACTCGTTCTCACAATGTGTATCAGTGTCAAGTATTTACTCGTATTTCTTCTGTTCGTTGTCAAAATACTTTCGCTGTGAACAGAAGAGTTATTAAGTACAGGGAAAGGTGATGCGTGATCGGCGTTTTTGTGGTTCTAGTTTCTCGTCATTCGTAAATGCATTTTTTTCATTCTTTTGATCATTGGGGGAAAAAAGGGTCAATGTAAAGAGGTGTCCACCATCGATAGCCTCCCTTCCCATCGAAGGATTTAACTCATTCAGCCCGGACACACCACAGCAAGACATGGATCTAACATGATAGTTCAAGAGTGGTGCCAGAATAGCTTGGCGCCCATAGCGCCAAGCTATTCTGGCACCACCCTTGAACTATCATGTTCGATCAGTCTCTAGAACTATAATACAGTCCGTCAGAGGGCAGCTTTCAAATCTGGGGATTCGGACCTCGGGTAGAATGTGTTAACTCTTTATCAATAGAGCTATTCCTGCAGGAATCACCTCGACAAAAAGCAACACGACAGTCAAAAGGTTACACTGAAAAAACACACCTCATATCCCTTTTATTGCCGAGAAAAAAAAAATGAACGCGATTCAACTGCAAGAGGCATAGGTTGTCATGAGCCCCCGCGACTGCGGGGGCTCATGAGGATCTATGCCTCTTGCGGAAGCCAGTTTGTATCCATGTTCTTTAGGACAGTTGTGGCTTTTGGACACAGATTTTAGGAATACAATGTAAACCGTTGGCAGGGAAGGACCTACACTGTCGGCCGGCCTATATAAACGCGCGCGCAGTATCGTGGAGCGAAGGGAATCGCCGGGTCGTGGGTTCGAATCCCGTCCCGGCCCCGGTAGCTGGACTCACAATCCAGGGTGAAAAAACGAATTTGTTCAATAGCATGTCCGTTGAAAGGTCCTGGTAAATCAATGTGGCACAGTTGGAGTGCGCCTGAGTTGATCAGTGTTCAGGTCGTACTCCATAGGCAATAGATTTCCATGTCCCCCATAAACCGCCCGTCAGGGCCGTCCATGATCACCTCGGTGCTGTAGACGTTAAACCCGAACTAACCAACCGTGGAGTCATAGAGTCCGAAATAGCTCAGGCGGTTAAACGTCGGAGCAGGAGAGCGAAGGGAATCGCCGGGTCGTGGGTTCGAATCCCGTCCCGGCCCCGGTAGCTGGACTCACAATCCAGGGGGGAAAAAACGGATTTGTTCAATAGCATGTCCGTTGAAAAGTCCTGGTAAATCAGAGTGCGCCTGAGTTGATCAGTGTTCAGGTCGTACTCCAAAGGCAATAGATTTCCCTGTCCCCCATAGACCCGCCCGTCAGGGCCGTCCATGATCACCTCGGTGCTGTTGACGTTAAACCCGAACTAACCAACCGTGGAGTCATTTGAATCTTAGCCGTCGGCGCGAAAGCATAGCACCGCCTGCTCTACGGCTAAACCGAAGGTGCATCTTCGGGATCGGACCCTTTAAGTCTTCAGTGTGTGTGTGTGTGTGTGTGTGTGTGTGTGTGTGTGTGTGTGTGTGTGTGTGTGTGTGTGTGTGTGTGTGTGTGTGTGTGTGTGTGTGTGTGTGTGTTTTCTGGTTCAATTCATGGTTTAGTTCGTGCTGCGACCCCAGCATTACCTCCATTATAAGCTTACGTCAAGCTAACGGGTTAACAGATATAAATTCTCCGAATCAATCATTTCAAATGAGTTTAAAGCCAAAGGTTGGACATCTCCAATGCGTTGGTTGGGGGTGCATTGGGCGAGTGCAGTAAACGTGGATAAGTGAATGTACGTCGTCAATCTTTGTGTCAGAAGGAAGCATTAGAGGTTGTCACGTGAAATTAATGATAAAGTATAATTCTCCATTCTCCATTTTCATGCGCTTCGTTTTTCATTCAACTCATTCAAGGCGTTCAGCATAAATGGTAGATTTGTGGAAGGGGGGGGGGTTAGGGGGGAGGCGTGCATCATCACGGATTCACGACAATTTATTTTGCCATTCAGAAATCGCGAAACCACAAAAAATAGCTTTTGCTTTTCGCTATGGAAGACACGATAAAAAGAAGGTAGTGCTTTCATAATATCATCTTTCACTGTTTCGCTGGCCTAAAACTCTAACAACTCTAGCTTTCGCTGCATTCCTCAACTGGCCGGGAAATTAAACAGACCTTCACGTTTCACAAAATAACCGGAACGTTCAGTTTTCACGGATCACAAACATCTTATTTTGGCTTTCACGTTTCACGACGACCTTTTCTTTTACTAATCACGAGAATGACAAATTTTCACGAAACACAAGAACCTAAAAACGCCTATGAAGAATCACGATTTTACGGCATATTCCGCCCACATCCCTCTCCCCTCCCCCCCCCCCCCCCCCCCCCCCACCCACACACACACACACATACACACACATAGCTGCGATAGTGTCGTATAGCGTTGCCGCAGACAACTGTTCCGGGAGAACCTGCATGAGTCAAAACCTTCTCTTTGAAAGTGTGGCAAAGGGGAAAAACCTGCTGTTTATTCACAGTAAATTGAGACAACGCTTTATTGCATCATCAAAGTGAAAACGTCATCGCTGCGGTGGACGTGTCACAAAGACCCCAACGCCTTTGTTGATTCGTTCGGTTGCCGTTTATAATGGATTATTTTGTGCCTCATTGAAACACGTCGCTGAGAAGAGAGAAAGTGAACAACATCCAACTGCACTGCAAGAGGCGTCGATCCTCATGAGCCCCCGCAGGTGCGGGGGCTCATGAGGATCGATGCCCCTTGCTGACCCCTGCTTGTTCATGTTCTTTGGAAGGGCTGGGTGTCTTTGATGCTGAGTTATCAAAGAGTCCAGAAAACTGCGACCACCCACGGTGAAGAGGTTAACTCATTCTACCCCAGACACACCACAGCAAAATAAAGATCGACCATGATAGTTCAAGGGTGATGCCAGAATAGCTTGGCGCCCATAGGCGCCAAGCTATTCTGGCATCACCCTTGAACTATCATGGTCGATCTGTGTACTGCACTGCAATGTAGTCTTCAGAGGACAACGGCAACATTTGGGGATTTCGGTGTTGGGGTAGAATGAGTTAATGTACCAGGCCTTAGTCACAGGGTTATCAGATGTGACGCGTTCACTGAAAAGAATCAATTTAGCAAGTTTCTTTTTTTCTAACCGTGAGAATCTATGCCTCTTGGAAGTCGTTCGTTGCATTCAAAACCTCACTAGTCTTCAGCCCGCCGCCCTAATATTTTCATATTTAAAAAAATATTTTTAAAAAAAGATTCTCCAGAGCCCCATTTGAAGATGTAACTCTTGATGGCCAACCACTTGGCTCTAGCAGTTGCTCATCGCACGACTCTAATATAAAGGTGCCAGCTTGTTACAGTAAAATCTGACTTGAGCAACTGACATTTCATTTGCTAGGAAAAAAGTGGTATCTTTAGAAGGCTTTAAAGGAACCTGTTTTAGACAGGAAAGGGTTTACAACTCGAACTATCTCTTTTTATAAATATTTTAGTATGTCTTACAATAATGCAACTCAAGGGCTTCCTGAACTAACTACATTTTCTGCTTTTATTCTCCCTTGTACATAGTAGAGTCCCACCGTCTCGCACAAAGGGACAGTAGAAAAAAACTCTCATAAGCTAAGCTTAAATAAGATCAGATCAGATCTGACTATTTCCGGATGAGACGAGATTTAGTTTATTGCCGTGTGTTTAAAACGAGCGTGTGCCCTACCGCTTCTTCTGTGTTTGCTCGTCGTAGACGTGGTATGGCAACACGCAACGAGAAGAAAAACAGAGACGGCGTGCTGGACTGTAGGCGGGAATGGCAGGCAACTGTAATCAAATTAAATGCAATACATTTTTTTTCAATAATTAACCGCGACACCTAAGTGAGAACATAAACATGGCAGTTACAAGGCTTATTGGCTTTGGCGGCACAAGCAGAAACATAAAATTCACACTAACAAGCTGGGCGGTACAGCAAGAAACGTAGAAATGACTATAACAAGGCCTACTGGCTTAGGCGGCACTACTAGTGCCGCCCAAGCCAATAAGTCTTGTTATTGTGATTAATACGCATCTGAAAATTTGTGGGTTACTTTCCGTTTTTTTAAAAAAAAATGTATGGAAGTCTTGATCCCACTGCTTAGTTGACGCTGTTAGCCCCGGTCTGCCAGTTCAGCTTCAAAGACAGCCACTGGTGCAGCCTGATCTCTTAGTTAAAACTCATTCCTTCAACCTCACAGAACTGGAGACAGATCGGCCATGACAGTTCAAGGATGGTGTCGGAATAGCTTGCCACCACCCTTGAACTGTCATGGTCGATCCATACCCTGTCGTAGCTTCTCAGGGCTCTTTGGGTTAGTTATGCCATTTCCCCCCTCCCGCTCACTCCACTCCGCTCGGCCCACACCCCACCCCACCCCACCCCACCCCCATCATCCCCATCCCCCCCCCCCCTTTCATCCAAATCAGATCTACAAGACCTTCGTCTCTGAATTCAAGTTACAATAAACATATATTTCAGAGGCAAGTGGTGTCAATATCTACTGCACTACTGCACGGCGATGCTTTTCGCCAACTCTAACTCCCTTAAACACATACAGCTCGTACACAGCTCTTACATTCATAAATTGAAAGACAAACTAATTCACTGAACTGCACACACACACACACACACACACACACACACACACACACACACACACACACACACACACACACGCACGCACGCAAGCTCGCGCGCGCGCACTCACACACACACACACAAACATACACACGCACGCACGCACATACACGCAAACACACACACACACACACACACACACACACACACACACACACACACACATACAATACTTTAAAACCAAATACGCGCAGTGAAGTTGATTCTAAGATGAATTCAGCATTTTAGCATGCTCTCATGTTTGTAGTTTAGAGTTTTTAAAAAAAAAAACAAAAAAACCAAAAAAAACCACTTTAACCAATTTGTTATGTACTTGGGTCAAACTGATGTGACGAAATTAAACATATATATGCGATATCTCAATTTTATTTCGTTTTGAATTTATTCCAGTAATACCTCCTCTCAGTTGTTGGGTGTGAAATTTTGTATGTTAAAATACGTTATGCAAGTGAGAGTTTTCTTCGCTTATTTGGAACACTCTATTAAAACGTCTGCCGGCTTCTGATTCCGTGTGCTGGTATGTGATTTTGGACCTAACGGCTTCCAAATAGCGTATGTGGGGACGCATTTAGTTTCCTTGCTTGGTGCTCCACAGCGTGAGAGTGTCGTGGCGAGTACTCGGAAGTTCCGGTCTCATTTGGCGGGGTCTGGGGATGGCCCTTGGACTGGACAGCTGTCCTCTTCACTGCTTACTAGATTGGCAGCAACATGGTCCAGATCCATAACCCAGACCAGGTTTGTCTGCCGGTGTATTGTCATCTCGGGAGAGGCACATATACCCCTGAGTACATGTACTTTCTGGGATATAAGTATTTTGTAAAAGTTTATTTTAGGACAGAAGTTCGTCCTTGAAAATAAGAGATGGCTGTTCTTGTTCAAAGGTACGTGCATATTTTTTCACACAAACACTGAAACAGGTACTTAGAAACGACTATTAACAATGAATTAAAACTGTTGCTGCAAGGGTTTTATGTGAAAGGAAAACAGAAAATAGAGGTTGAAAACATTTTAAGTATAGAACATGAAACACGAGATCCGAAACGTTGTGTTTCATGTTTCACACTTAAAGGGTTTTCAATCTCTATTTCTGTTTTCATTTTAACTATTAACAATATTTGCTCTAACCCTTGCCGGTCGGTGGCGTTTTCTGTCAAGATGATTCCTGCAGGAAACACCTCGACAAAAAGAGTTACCGACAGCCAAAGAGTTAAGAGCCAATGTGTGACGAAAACGCTCCTCACAATATGACAAGGATACTTTACGACCTAAAATAAAAACGAAAATAACCTCAAACAGGAAGAGGGAGTGGGGATGCAATCTCATGAATCTACCGCCCAGCTAACCTCATAGAAGCTTAAAATAAGGTCAAAATATCTCAATCTTACGATGTTTTTTTCTCCAGCATGATTTTGTTTTTCTCCCCCCCCCCCCACCCCCCTCCCCACCCCCCCACCCCCCACACCCCCACCCACCCCCTCCCCACCCCCCGACACCCCTCCAAAAACAAATGATAAAAAGTCTTCCCAATGCGCAAAAGGCCATCGGGCCTACGTCGGCCTCCTTTGGCCCGCACACAGCTGTTTGCGAGCCAACGGCGGCCGACAGAGGCCCGATGGCCTTTTGGCACTGGGTTATGACTTTTTCTATTTAAAAAAAATCTCCAAAACAATATTTTCTCTTTGAAAGTATTGGGGAGGGGCCCCCGAAAATGTTAATAGACAAGACTGGTTGGTCAAGAGTAGGTGCAAAAAGCCTTGTGTTCATTCACCAAATGAACAGGACAAGGGATCTGACTGTTCAGTTGTTGGTCCAGCGTTGAGTGATTACTCTTGGTATATGTACGAGACAGTCAAGTCGTTCAAAGTCTCGACACATTCACTGCTGTGTGGTTGATTGCCCCGTGTGCGGCTTCAAGTCTCAAGTTTGCTGCCCTGAGCATGCTACTAACATGGAGTGGATGCCGACATCATCATCATCAAGTTTCTTAAATTTGAGAGGCGTCCACCGACGAATATGCCGCACGAGCGGTGGGAAATGGATGCACCGTGATGGTTCAAAGATAGCGCCAGATTAACTTGGCGCGTCTCACAGCAAAACAGCAAATGAAAATAAAGCAAACATGCCTTCTCGTAGTATGACAGGCACGAAACCTAATTTAGGTAATAATAAGTTCTCTGTCGGGACGGGAGTCCCCAGCAGTGTCAGTACAACTCTGTAGGGATTGGAACCCTTCCTCTGACTGTCAATAACCCTTTTGACTGTCGGTGGCGATTTTTTTTCGAGGTGATTCCGTCGACAAAAAAATCGCCACCGACAGTCAAAGGGTTAACATCAGCGGAGATCTACCTCAAATCTTAGATCATCTAGACCTAGGAAACTCTCAACCTGAACGGTGATAAGACATCGTCTAAGAGTCACGGAGTTTGATTTTTTTAATGTGCTGGTCTGTGATTTTCGACCTTACGGCCTATGGCCGTAAGGTCCAAATCACAGACCAGCACACAGTTGTGGGTCGTACTGTCCAAACTCACGGGCCACCAGCACACAGCTCGACAAAACTGGTTACGATCTAGGACTACTGTTTGGCAGGAATTCCCCAAACACGGCCAGACAAAACAGACAAGTAGGACACCGGCTAATTGTCGTGCGCCTGACTATGAATAACGCCCTCAACTGAAATCATTCAGATTGTGATCTTTGAAGAACACACATATATGTACGTTGCTTGCTCTTGCCAGCAAGGGGTATTCATTGAATCAGTTCTTACTGTACCTCCTGCAACTTGGCGCATAATTATATGATGGTAAGCTGCCAAAACAATCCTGCAAGGCACTGTGCAAGGAGGACGAAGGAGAGAAAGACAGAGGAAAAGATGGGAGGACAATATATCAGAGTGGACAGGACTGAAGCTGGGCGATTCGCTGAGAATGGCAGAGAACAGAGAGGAATGGAGAGAGCTGGTTGCCAAGTCATCAGTGGTGCCCCAACGGTCGGCAAGACTACGGGATATAGATAGATAGATAGATAGATAGATAGATAGATAGATAGATAGATAGATAGATAGATAGATAGATAGATAGATAGATAGATAGATAGATAGATAGATAGATAGATAGATAGATAGATAGATAGATAGATAGATAGATAGATAGATAGATAGATAGATAGATAGATAGATAGATAGATAGATAGATAGAAGCTTGGCTCGTCAGTTAATCTGTTATCGTTCAATGGGGGAAAATACGTGTTCCCAGTAAGCAAAAGATTCTGGGACCGACGTCGGGCGCACTGCGGCCGAAGTCGGCCCCAGGACCTTTTTTCTCACTGGGTTTATTAGATTAATTAGTAGATACCCAAAAAATGATAAGGTAGTTGGATTGCACGACAGGGACATTATTATTAACCGACATTTTTTCAAAAGTTCATTGAACCTAGTGGTGTTATTTTTTTCCTCTTAAGATGCAACATATATGAACTGCTGTACATTCACGACTCCTGAGGATCTATACCTTATGCACGTGGAGTGGTGACTCAGTTCCAGACATCCGCAGCACTTGTTGACCTGTCTCTCTGGAACAAACATCACAAGCAGTCAGACAAGTAGAAATGACCACCGCTTGACACAGACTCCCAAAGGATGGGACCGGCTTTGGGGAGGAGGAGGTGAAGGGTGGGGGGAGTAGGGGGAGGGAAGGGGGGAGTTGAGGGGTGGGAAGGGGGGGGGAGAGACGATGGCGTGTGGATTGTGTGTGTGTGTGTGTGTGTGTGTGTGTGTTGTGTGTGCAAGTGAGTGTACGTTTGTGTTTGTGTGTGTGTGTGGGCCTCTGTAAGCATGTTTGTGTGTATGTGTGTGCGTGCGTGCGTGCGTGCATGTGCGTGCGTGCGTGCGTGCATGTGCGTGCGTGTGCGTGCGTGTGCGTGTGTGTGTGAGCGCGCGTGAGCGTGTGTGTGTCCGTGCCTGTGGGCCCTTGTAAGTGCCTGTGGGCCCTTGTAAGTGTGTTTGTGTTGTGTGTGCGTGCGTGCGTGCGTGCGTGCGTATGTGTGTTTGTGTGTGCGTGCGTGCGTGTATTTTGTCACAGTGTACGTGTGTGCATGTCACGCAGCCGCCGCGTAGTGTACTTGTTCGTGTCTCGCGTGTGAGCGTGTTTAAGTTGTCTTGCTCGAGTGTAGATGTATGTATTGTGCCATCAACAACCACACCACTCGTGCATCGACCGTGGCAAAAATTAATGTAAGCTAGCAGGCCAGGTCAGTCATTAAGACTATCACATTCAACATCCGACAGCCGAAAATAATGAAAACTCGCTCGCAGACGAGGAAAACATACGTGTATCTCTCTAACAGTTAGAGCCATTCCGACAGTTGCCGCTAATCCCATGCAACGTCCATCTTCAAACAAATTCACCAGTTTAACTCGTTACTGCCGAGAAAAGGCGAACCCTACCCAACTGCAAGAGTCTCTTGTTTTCCTGTGTTGTGTATGCTAATGTTTGGTCTCATTTGCATCTGCGTTTTTCATGCCGTGATAATGTCGGTCAATAATATGTAGTGGTTTCAGACACGCAATTCGTGATCACTGGCAGGAAAGGGGTTAAAACCCTGATCGTTTCTTTCGTTTGAGAGGTATAATCATGAGCGCTTAGTTTGCTGAGAATCAGTTCCTGAAAATATTGCAGAAAGGGTTTAAGTGCAGATGGAAAGAAGTTGGTTGCAGGCACTCATGAGAATATACATGCATTGCACAGGCAGAATGGAACTCATGATCATCTCAGTGAGCAAGAGGCATAGATTCTCATGAGCTCCTGCTTTCGCAGGAGCTCATGAGAATCTATGCCTCTCGCAGACGGAAGCGCCGATAGTTAAGACCCCTCGCCTTGCACAGATGTACGAGGGTAGGTTAGTGATTGAATAAATGTGTTTGGCCGTGATATAAAATCGATGGTGAAATATGTGCGAGTGGGTAATGCGTGACCCTGGAAGTAGTCAGGTCTGACCTCCAAGACTCCAGCGTCGTACATCTTTTGAGATACGTGCAAATGTTTGGCCTATCACAAACACGTAGTAAAACACGCACAACGTGGATGGTAAATTGGAAGCCCCAGGGTTTCTCTGCCTTACGAACCTAGACCTAAATGAAATGAAAATAATCATAGGTCCGTATTAGCCTCCACAATTTACTGTTTGGCGCATCAGAACCTAGTAGCAACACACGGTACAATGTATGGGATAATTGGACACCCGTTGCCCCGCTTATCCTGAGGAACATGGACAAAACAGAAACGAAGAGCGGGCATAGGTCCTTATTAGCCAGCACAAACGCAGTGTGGTTTTTTTTTAATCAAAAATCAAAAACTCATAAAACACAGACAACATGGGAAAATAGACCCCATCCCTGCCCCAGCCCTCCCGTCTCCCATTCTGAGATCTAATGGATACAGGCCTAAATGGGGGTGAACACGAAGCATTTTGTAGATCCTTCCCAGCTATCACAGACGGGGATTTCATGAGGCTCGTTCTAGCCTTCTTGTAAATACTAATAGTAAAACATTGACTACATCGAAAAGTGGACCCCCCCCCCCCCCCCCCCTTGGTTTCCCTCCGCCTGAAGGACGTGGGAATTTAATTTAACTCATTCTACCCCAACCTGACCGAAATCCCAAAATTTTGACGTCGTCCTCTGAGGACTTCATTGCAGTGCAGGACACAGATCGACCATGATAGTTCAAGGGTGATGCCAGAATAGCTTGGCGCCCATAGGCGCCAAGCTATTCTGGCATCACCCTTGAACTATCATGGTCGATCATTATCCTGCTGTGGGGTGTCTGGGGTAGAATGAGTTAAAAGAGGCATGTATCCGTTAACTCATTCAGCCCCGGCACGCCACAGCAAGACACGGATCGAGCATGTTAGTTCAAGGAAGGTGCCGGAATAGCTTGGCGTCCTTAGGCGCCAAACTATTCTGGCACCACCCTTGAACTATCATGCTCGATCTGTCTCTAGAATTGTAATACAGTCCTTCATAGGGCAACTCCAAAATTTGGGTATTTCGGTCCTGGTGTAGAATGTGTTATAACCAAAACACTCAGGTTCTATGAAGATCGTTCGAACCTTTATTTAACACTTGTACAATTTTGGTTTATCGGAATTGTGTAGTAAACATGGACACATTTGTTGAAAGAACATTCAGTATAACCACTTTCCCAGTGCGCAAACGACATCGGGCAGATGTCGGCCGCCGTTCAGTGGCCCGCGCCAAAGGTTTACTGGCAAACGCCGGGCCAACGGCGGCCGATGTCGGCCCTATGGCCTTTTGCGCATTGGGTTACTGTTGAGAAAATCCAAACACCGCCGAACTGGAAGACGTATCGATGAATCCCTATGAGCCCCGCAGTTACGGGAGTCTCATGAGCATCTATGCCTCTTAGTGAAATTACTTGGTATCCATGTTCCTTGCACTGCTGCGGTTCTTTGGCGTTTAACATTCGCCGTACGCCAGTGGGTGCAGGCGTACCAACACTTTCATTAAAGTTAATGTTTCTTGGTCATTTTTTAAGTCTCAACTTTGAAATTTCATGACTTTGTCAATAAGGGTTTTGTATATGTTTTTACAAAAAAAATCGTTTTTGTTTTGTTCGTAAACAACGGAGTAAATAAACAACAAAAACATTGTATAAATAACAAAGATTTTAGAAACAATTTGCGTCCGATGGCATTGAAGGGGTTTGTTTCCTGAAGACGTTTTGTTTCCTGAGGAACATGATACAAATAACAGCAAGAGGCACAGATCCTCATGAGCCCCGGCAGGCTGCCGAGGATCTATGTCTTTTGCAGCTAGGTGGCGTTCGCGGCAGAACTTTAGCGGATCAATCAGGGATCCATGATTTACTCGTGTTTGCCTAATTGGCTAGTAAGAGAGAGAAGAAGGGTGTGGAGATGTTGCTGTGGTCAATGCGAGTCGCTGCAGCTGCCGCTGCCTAAGTTTCTGAGAGACAAAAAAAAAAAAGGTTTTTATTTGTGTGTGTGTGTGTGTGTGTGTGTGTGTGTGTGTGTGTGTGTGTGTGTGTGTGTGTGTGTGTGTGTGTGTGTGTGTGTGTGTGTGTGTGTGTGTGCAGTGTTTCTTTCCTTTTTTCTTTGTTTCTTTACTTGCTTGCTTGCTTCCTTTCTTCCTTGTTTAAAGCGACCTACTCTAGAAAGTAAAGGATTTCATCCATACATTTTCTTAAGATGTCCTCCAATAATGCTGGACCAAAGGTCTAACTTAAATTATGAAGTTTGAATGTCGTAAAAGGTACGATGTTTCTGCTCTTCTTCTCCTTTGTACGCAGGAGAGTTCCTTTCGTTACGCTCAACAGGCAGTGGAAACCCGGTTAGGCTCTGGTGCAAGTGCCTGCTCACATCGATTGTGAAAAGAAGGGCATCCAAGACAACAATAATATAATGTTGTATCGGCGAATCAAAACCCGCCAAGGAGAAGATCGCTCTAATTCAGGTCTTCCATCACACTAGATATGTCCCTCGATCAGCTCCTCATAAACGTGACGAGCTGACCAAGACAGCTGACCAAGAGAGCTGACCAAGAGAGTAACCAGTGCGGTGTGGTCTACCAGATTACGGTGTGCCAGCTAAATTTAGTTCATGACTTTGAGGTTGAGGTTCAAGGTTTGCCAATTCTTTAAATACGATGACTTCAGTTTATCCCATTCAGTCCTAACCCACTACAACAGTAGACGGATCGACCGTGATAGTTCAAGGATGGTGCCAGATTAGCAAGACCTCTGTTTGAAGGGAATACAGTGTGGTCAGTGTAACCACCCTTAAACTATCATGGTCGATCTGTTGCTAGATTGCACTGTAATGCAGTCTTCGACGTCAGTGCTCAGTGTGAGGAAGACGAAGTCCTTGTAACGGTCGTGCGCGGGTCTTTACCCGGCGTCTGCCAGTAAACATTTAAATTTTGATAGGTGACCAAGTTTGCCTTTTACCTCCCGGCCATAGCGAACATCGGCACATACTGATTTTATAACGGAAACGGAAACCATGTGCGACCTGTTACGTACTCTGGCGTTTACACGATTTAGAAATCTTGTGCCGAGGTCCTGATGCAGACACAGACCTCCTGCAAATGTTGCCAAGCATTTGTAAGAGCCTAGATCTTCATAAGTTGCCGCAGCCTGTTGGGACTTGAGAGGAGACATAGTCCCATACACACAGACCTCTGGTTGAAGGGAATACAGTGTGGTCATATTATGATGGGTCACACGATTCTTGAGGTTCGTTTCCAGAATTCTATACGAGGGATTAGGCATAGTCATCTTCTGAGACCTAAGGACGCGCTGGTGCAAACCACATTTTACACAGAAGTGACTGACTTGGGCATTCTACTTCCCGGTGCGCAAAGGTCCTCAGTCGGGCCGACAACGGCCGCAGTTAGCCCGCGCATGGTTGTGCGCAGGCCAACTGCGGCCGTCGTCGGCGCGAAGACCTTTTGTTTTTGGGATTGACTTGTCATCTTCTGGGACTTTCTCAGGACTCGGACGCATTGGAGCAAATCACATTTTACGCAGAAGTGACTGACCATATGGATAGCATTATACTTGACTTGTCGTCATGTGACTTTCAGAGAACGACTTTATACAAGAAGTGATTGATCATATGGATCGCCATCCTTATAAGAAGTAAGTATGGCGAACGATATGACCAGAGCATTGCACTTGACTTAACCTGACTTGATTTGTCATGGTGCAAACAACATTTTACAAGGAAGTGACTGACCGGAGCTAGCATTATACTTGACTTAACCTGACTTGATTTGTCATCTTCTGGGACTTTCTCAGGATTCAAACACATTGGTACAAATAACATTATGCACAGAAGTGACTGACCGGAGCATTATACTTGACTTAATCTGACTTGATTTGTCATTTTCTGGGACTTTCTCGGGACTCCGGACGCGTTGGCGCAAACAACATTTTACGCAGAAGTGACTGACCAGGGCATTCCATTTCGCTTGATTTAACCTGACTTGATTTGTCATCTTCAGGGATTTTCTCTGGATTCACAACGCGTTGGTACAAATCACATTTTACACAGAAGTGACTGACCAAAATGGACTTGATTTGCCATCTTCTGGGACTTTCTCGGGACTAAGAACGCGTTAGCGCAACGCGCTTCATACACAGGAGTGACTGACCGGAGCATTCCCCTTGACTTGTCATCTCCTGGAACTTTCTCAGGACTTTACCTGACTTGATTTGTCATCTTCTGAGTGCTAACTCAGAACTTTTTCACATTAGTGCAAACCACATTTTACACAGCAGTGACTGACCGGAGCATTTTACTTGACGTGTCGTCTTCTTGGACTTTCTCAGGACTCCCCCCATTTTACGCAGAAGACACGGTGACTAACCGGAGCATTCGTGTCAACATGACACATGATGAAGATCAACATGGTAGCTGGTGTGTGATTTTTAATATGAATAGAAGGCCTGCGTCTGTAAGGTAAAAAGTCCCAGACCAGTACGCTGGTTCTCACGGCCACCTGACAAATGATTTTTGTAAGCTTAAGATTCACGGGCCGACGTCGACCGCAGTGGGCCCGCGCACGGCCCTCGTGCGCGGGCCCACTGGGGCCGACGCCAGCCTGAGGACCTTTTGCTACTGCGAATGTCCTGTGCCCTGGGTTGTTTGCTAGCTAGGGGCGGGTGCCACACTCGGTCGTGAGTGGACAAGATTTCTGTCTTGATACTATACAGTATTCTGGCCAGACACTGGCTACTTTGTGTACTGCCCAGAGGCCTGTGTCCACTCCTGGGCTTGCCTGAACGTGAGCGTCCGAGATTCCCCAAGATTTTGCGAACGTCTTTCATGACTGGCTAATGGATTTGAGCCCTGGAGCCCACCTCCGTTTGAGGTAGGGAGATAGGTATACGAGTACGATCCCTGCAAGTAGGTGGCGTAAATATCCACATGAGCCACTGCGGCTGAAGGGCTCGTAATATTCTATTCCTCTTGAAGCCGGCTGTGGATGCCTGGAAATGGGTCGGGTTGGACAGCTTGATGTGGACGTGACTATGACGTGTGTCGTACTACTATTTTTTTTTAAAACATTAGTATGGAAGCACAACCCAAGACATATTGTGTGTGTGCGTGCTTGCGCGCGTACGCGCGCGTTAAATTCATTATTTAAAATAAATCCCTTTTCGTGTTACCGTAATCTGCTTAGTGCCAGCTGACGCAGACTGTGTTTCTGCAATCTTCGTTACTTCAAGACAAAACATCCCTGGATGTCCCAGAAACATGGATTGAAAGTGGTGTCAGCAATAGGCATGGATTCTCATGAGCCCCCGCAAATGCGGGGGCTCATGAGGATCTATACCCCTTGCAGTTGTGTGGTTCTCGGCACTGAACGAGTAAATAAAAACCACTTGAGACCACTATTCGAATACGTATCAAAGTATCCTATGTAAAAAGACGTTGAAACGTTCCCAAACAACCTGATTTCGCGTGAACTTAGAGCTGCTTTAGGCCCACCACCCCACCCCACCCCCCACCCCACCCTCATCCCATTTCACATTCACAATTCTTTGACAACATCTGCAAATAACATAGAGTCTCATCAAACCCACTATTTGCGGGCTCATGAGAATCTATGCCTTTTGCTGAAGCGTTGTTACTGCGGCAGAAAGTCTGTGGACATTTCAGTCCATGAGGGTACACAGCCATTTGTCCTAAGATGTTTGGAAGGTTCTAAAGGTGTCTGCAGTCCGGACTGAATATCTTTACAGACAAATAGTGCCGGAGTTACAATAATGTTTGTCCAAACATTCCACTGCCTGACTTATCGGCCCGGGTGAAGCCCCGTCAGGAGTTGATTCCCTTAGAGTAAAGCACTGACGACGAATCAGAGTCGATATGAAGCCAGTACAATGGCGTTGTGAATTGTATGCATTATGCGCTGCAAACCTGAGTGTGGGATGACGACTTTTAATTATATGCATATTACGTTCCATGCTGCCTTGTTTGTATGTATGTATGTGTGTGTGTATGTATGTATGTATGTATGTACGTACGTCGTGACTATGTATGTATGTATGTATATATGTATGTATGTATGTATGTATGTATGTATGTATGTATGTATGTATGTATGTATGTATGTATGTATGTATGTATGTATGTATGTATGTATGTATGTATGTATGTATGTATGTATGTATGTATGTATGTATGTATGTATGTGTGCCTATGTATGTAAACAAAAGAATCTCCGATATTTCTTTACACACAAGCTTGAAACTTGGCGAAATACTTTCTAAAATGGGTGGCTAAGAGCGCCTCCGAGCATATTGTAATTGAATGTCTCATTTAAAACATAAACAACCGTTTATAGGAAGTCAGTTGACCCAGATTAGAGTCCGTAATTTATGTTATATTTACTTGAAATTTTGGATATAGCTAGTTTGGATAAAGACATTGGACGAGTTTGTTAGCCAGCTTTGTATCCTTTCAATTTCTTTAGTTAAAAATTAATTATTTTCAGAAAAGAATTAAAACAGTTTAAAAAAACTAGACTTCTAGAGAAAGTCAGACAGTGGCGGTGACGTAAAAGAGGCAACTCCGTCACCACGGCAGACATTGACATAATACTCTAAATATGACGTAATTTTCTCTAGCGCGCCGAAGTCTCTCTCTCTCTCTCTCTCTCTCTCTCTCTCTCTCTCTCTCTCTCTCTCTCTCTCTCTCTCTCTCTCTCTCTCTCTCTCTCTCTCTCACTCACACACACACACACACACACACACACACACACACACACATATGCGCGCATCTCCAAGAGGCATAGGTCCTCATGTGCCCGGAAGGCGCATGAACATCTATGCCTATTGACGATGTTTGGAGCGCGCGCTTGCACGCACGCACACGCACACGCACACACATACACACACATCGACGCGCTTTCAGAAGAGCATGCTGGTGTACTTAGTATAGCATGTAGCTAGGTAAAATCAACATGATTTCACACAAATTATAGCAAGACTGAAATTGTACCGTGAAATTCTAGTTTTGTCACCATTTTCTCAAGTCTTGAAGCGAAAGCGAAACTCATATCACTTTAAATATAAAATTACCCAAAAACAAAAAATACGTCATGACAAATGACGTTTGACAAACCAATGACGCGTATGCACTGCGCGCGACCCTTATAGAGTTCACTATGTCGCATTGGCACATCTGCGAGGCTTTTTCAAAAGGAAATATTTCAACATCAGAATCAAGTCAAAGACAAAAGGTAGAGACCCTTGACAGCGAAGACAGCTCTCATATAAAAGGGACTTTGTGGGTTATGGTTCATCCCATCTTGTTGTTGTTTCTTGTTGTTTGTTTGTTTTTTTGTGGTAGTGGTGGTAGTGGTGGTGGTGGTGATGGTGGTGGTGGTGGTGGTGGTGGTGGTGGTGGTGGTAGTAGTAGTAGTGGTGGTGGTGGGGGGGGGGTGTTACATAGCTTTACATTTAAGACAGAAGCAATGAGCTTACGTAATTTGGTGCTTGCTATTGTTTCATCAGTGGTATTGTGAACACCTCTACTATAAACGGCATTAAACCAGAGATGCACGCTTACTTTTCTATACGCATTCTGCTTTTGCACATCTTAAATGTGGGTGTTGTCCTTGGAATGCAACATTACACCGGAGACTAGATGCATGAGTCAGCTTAAATCCTGCGCATGCCACTAAGCAAGGTGCTCCGCTATAGCGGAGCACCTTGCTTAGTGGCATGCGCGGGATTTCAGCTCGCCACTCACGCCGACTGACCCCAGAGACAGACCAAGAGTGCCGCCATAATAGCTTGGAGCTGAGGGTGTCGAGCCGCTATTTTGGCACCACCCATGAACTAAATATGGTTGGTACATATCATGTTGCAGTGTGTCCAAGTAAATCTGCTGACGTGAACTTTCATTCTTCTGTGATTCACTCCTGAGCCCTAAATTGCTGTTACTGAGACAGAAAGCCGGGGGTCGCCCAGACTCGTGAAACGCGGGGTTAGAGCGGCTAAGCTGTAGTTTATGCCCTTTCGATTTCTGTTTCTTAGCACAGAGAGTAAACGTGTGGAACAGCACTGGTCATTCCTGTAACGTGAGAAGAGTGTAAAGTTGCAAGAGTTTATGAAGAGTTTATAAAGCATATGCTATAAACGCGAGTATTGTTGTGCAAGAGTCTCATTATGACTAACTGCTGTCAGTTCACGGATTTACTAAAATGCACGAAAAACAAGAAAATAATTCCAACTTAAAAAATGGAAATCCGATCAAAGAAAGAGACGCTCAGAAAATTAAATGCATTGTCTGTAATTGTCCTTTTCTAAGCGTGCTTCTTTCTTGCTTGTTTGGAAGACTCTGAAGATGTCCGCGGTCAGGACTGAGTAAAAGACGCAGAATCTTACACACAATCATCTTCGAAAGGCATACTGAAATCACAGAAAATAAGCCCCAACAAATAATGAAAAATGCACACCCTTTGGTTGTCGTCTTGTTACTTTAAACGGTGTCGCAAAATGTGTCACCATTACCACCAAACAAACATGCAAACAAAAACAATAAGCACGTGGCGGTGACTGCCCGGCTGGTTTAGTAATATAGGCTATTGGTTAATCAGAATTAGGTCACTAAGTGCACGAACATGACACACGCACTCGGCGAATTACCCAATGCGGCGAACAAGGTCATCGGGCCGACGTCAGCCGCCGTTGGCCCGATGACCTTGTGCGCTTTGGGTAAGTGCCTGTGACATGGATGACGTAAAGCACATGCGGCCGCATCGCAACTGTAACATTCCAACTGTGCACGGGCCAGCAACAGCGCACCGGGAAGCGGGATGCTTTCATTAACTACATTCATTAATTACTTATCGTAGCTCCATCTAACGTTCACACATTCCTGAACAGCTTGTTCAGAAAAAAAGGTCACAGAAAGCAATCCAGGAATAAGGGCTCTGTGCCCAAAACTGATTCATAGTCGCCGAAACTTCCTGTGCTGGTGCGGCAAAGAAGCGGATATGCGACCCCAAAATGCGTCCGAAATGCGACGTTACAGTTCCGCTTCATGCTACTTTTCTTCAGTCGCGGATGCAGCTGGGGCCATGAAAAAGTATTCCTCTTGCAGATGAAAGAGACTCAAACAGGTGTACAGCAGAACCTGTTTTGAGCGAACACCCATTCGAGCTATCTTCTGTCGTCAAAGAACCTCATTCAGGCGGTAGCAGCCCACACCTAGCAGGTGACTTTTTGTCCATCAAGACTTCCCTTGAAGAAAACAACATGATTGTCTTTTAAGACCACATATTACTTGCAAAAATGTTGGATGCTCAGTTTCATCCGAGGAACAGTGATACCAATACAAATACAAATACACTTTATTGTCCCAATATATGTAAAATGGAAATTTGTCGTTCATCACATCTTGCCATCGTTTAAAAATTAAGATAAAAGTAAATGAATATTTCACATCACATCTCTTACTAAAACTAGGTAAATTTCATTTTATTTATATTAAAAAAAACGCGCACACACGCACGCTCGCGCGCATGCACGCACACACATACATACACACACACGCACGCACGCATACGCACACATACACACACACATGGTCCTGGCACGGCACAAATCCACTGTCTAGGAATAAAGGTAAAAGTAAACGTAAATTTGACATCACAACTCGTACTAAAACTAGATAGATTTCATCACACACACACACACACACACACACACACACACACAGGGAGACGCAACCATCAGAGTGGGTTACCTAGCATTTCATGTGAAAATGGGTTCCCATATTTCTATTTATTCTAAGGCTCTGGAATTGATGCGAATGTTTAGAACTCACATTATAACTAAGCTCTATAACTTAAAATAAAATAGACATTTTCTAGAAACAGAGCCACTAGATGCCGAAAAAATGGGTTTCTGCCAATAAAGTGGGTGGGTGTCTCTCTCACACAAATGAAACTGGCATTACAGTCAAAATGGGTGTCTTCACAACAGTAGGCGTCTGTAATAAGGTCAAGTTCATGGAATACTTCTTTTTCACATTAATTTTTTTTTCCCAACTTAAATGTGTATGTGTGCTTTAACATTCTTTACATAGTATGGTGCAAAATTCAATAAACACTGGCCCGAAACCTTTCGATTATGATTTTTACAGAGGAAATCGTTTAAACATTGCTGCGTTTTGTCCTTTTGAAGCAAAACAGTTTATCATGGCATTGATGTGAGAATCAACATAATGTATTCTGGAAATTAAAGGACCTTTTTTGTGCGTTTTGGGGTACTCTGGAGTTTCAGACAAACAGCAACAGAGCATTTTGAATATTAACCCTTATCATTCGGAATACACCAGTGTGTGCAACTAGTGTAACTGAAATAGTCCAAGGGTTAGTGCCAGAATAGCTTGGTGCCTCTAGGCGCCAAGCTATTGTGGCACCACCCTTGAACTAAAGCCATTGGTCTATGTCCTCATCTGTAAGTACTGTAATGTAGCTTGCATAGAATTATGGCAGTGAACAGATTTGAAGCTATTTAGCCTCAGTATGACTATGATGCGGGTCAAAAAGTGTGGAAAAATATCAAAGATAGAAATAAGACCCAGACGAAGAAACGAACACTTAACTTATTCTACCCCAGCAAAATTTAAGATCCACCACGATAGTTCAAGGGTGATGCCAGAATAGCTTGGCACCTATGGGCACCAAGCTATTCTAGCATCACCCTTGAACTATCGTGGTGGATCTGTGTCCTGCACTGCAACGCAGTCTTCTGAAGACGACTTCAACATTTGGGCTTAACTTATTCTACCCCAGACACACCACAGCAAAATAAAGATCCACCATGATAGTTCAAGGGTGATGCCAGAATAGCTTGGTGCCTATGGGCGCCAAGCTATTCTGGCATCACCCTTGAACCATCATGGTGGATCCGTGTCCTGCACTGCAACGCAGTCTTCTCAAGACGACGTCAACATTTGGGGATTCCGATCTTGGGGTAGAACGAGTTAAAATGACAGAACAGAACACCGACATTAATTAACTAACTGACAACATAAGAAATCACTTGAAACTTCAGCCTTTATTTAACGTCTTTCGTCTCCAACAAACAACCAGCCATTCTTTCATTTGCAAAATGGTATGGCAGTACAACCAACCATTCTTCAGAGCATGGAATTACTCGTACTAAAAAAAAGAGGAAAACCCCTTTTCACTAGGGGGGTCCGGGGGCATGCGCCCCCCCCCCCCCCCCCCCCCCCCGGAAAATTTTTTGAAAATTTACATTAAAATTTGTGCAATCTGGTGCATTTTAGAGAGAAACTGAGCAGTTTAACCACCTAAAAATCTTGCTTTTTTTTTCTTATTTTTGGGGTGCACTTTTCATTTTTTGTGTCAAAGGTTTAAAAGTTATACTAAAACAAAGTATTCAACAGAATATTTATATCCAAATGCTTATTCAAAATACATCTGAATGTCTTTCCATTTTTTTTAAAATTTGAGTTTAATTATATAATATATATACTTTCTTTAATAATCTCTGCTTAATCAGCTGTAAGTATGGATTCCTTTTATCTCTTATTTAATACTATGTACCATGGTCACTGAGCTGGAGAAAGGTTATATAGATTTTTCAACATAATTTCATCAAACTTTACTGGGAAAAAAATACATTGTAATAAATTTATTCACCATCATGAGTAATATTTCCAATGGCACTGCTTTTAGCTTTCTTGTGTTTCGCTGTAGACACGTGAGCATCAAGTGCTACGCGGCCGCGTAGTTAATATCAACTCTGCGCAGTTCGCGGCAATACGCCTGCCCACAGGCCCGGCACACTGAGCGCGGAGCTCGTCGTTTACGCTTTTCTCGAGCCAAGTCCATCTCCAAATATTCTTGGCTCCAGAATCGTCTGACGTCTATTCTGTCTCCGCGTTTAAGTATTTTCCTCTTCGCCGTATTTTGACCAGACTACGACTCCACTGAAGACCGGAAGTGACCTGTGCGAGCTAAAGCTAACGCCTCGCTCAATTTTCAATACGCGATTTGGGGATATCCGCCACATAAAGATCACGAAACACGGTATTGGAATAGTGACTTTACGATTTTGTTTTCGGCGGAAATTCGGCGGAATGGCAGCTTCATTTAAGCGGAAATCCGCCAAAAAGAGGAAAATTCCATGCTCTGATTCTTTCATTTGCAGAGTTTTTAAAATGGCATGCAGTATATTACAAAATGATCCCCCCCCCCCCCCCCCAATAACACTCTTGTAATCAATTTTTACATTGTCAATGGTTTTCTTATCTTATTATATTGTCTTTTGTCCCCAGCCGGCTGTTTCGTTTTTGCAAATCCAAAGGTTATACAGTATACAAAATGTGACCCTTTCTCACGAAACCAGTCTTAACTCGCAGCGAGCCAATCAGCACTACACGCAATAATATGTGGTGGGGGGGGTCAATCTGGGGCATTTTCACTTTTTGGGAGAAATGTATTCTACATACACCAAAGTATCGTATGGTTAAAATCTTTATCATGAAAAATGCCATTAAATAGGTAAAAAATGATTTTAAAAGTCTGCCCTTGGCCCCAATTATGCTGCACACAGAAACTTCACAGGCTGTTTTCTCAAAATGGCCGCCGGAGGCTTTAACAACTTTAAACACTTAAGAACAGCTTTTACAATTTTTGCACTACAGCATACAGTCATATATCACAGTAATCAGCAAACACTGTAGTTTTCATAAATGCATATATGTCAAAACATGCAAAATGCGAGTTCTTAAGACTGATTTTGTGAGAGAGAGGGTCACAAATGATCCAGGCGTCCATCAGATTTTAAAAAAAAAAAAAAAAAAAAAAAAAAAAAAGCAGGCTATACATGCTGAAACCACCCCAATAATAACACTGATGTAATAAATCTGTATGAAATCGAAAATGCTGCGAGTGGCGGCTCAATTCATTTCTTTTGTAACTTTTTCAGTCTGTTGCGGACGTAATCCTTAATGTTTGTCCAGCGCCTATGTCTAAGTGCAGGTTCCAGCGCCATTGCATACTGTATCTCGGCCTTTCCAGGAAGTTTGTTCATGACGAGGTGTGTCTTGAAACGAGTTTGAACAGCTTTCTCTTCAGCTTCCCCCCATGGTTTTCTTGTAAATCTAGCTTTCCTTCGAACAGGAGCCGATGCAGTACTGTCATCATCAAAACTATCTAGATTGTCATCAGGCTCTGGACGTCTTTTCTCCGCCATGCTCATCGATTCCTGTGTTGCTGACTTGCTACTTGCTTCATTCACAGGTGCTGTTCCCCCCGAGACCTCTCTGCCAGTTTCTGATGCGTCTTCATTGTCAAAGTCAATCTCTTCATCATCGCCCAGCTCAGCTCTAATGCAACTCTCAAAATCTGTCATCCCATTGTTAACTGACAGAAGAATCTTTGCCACTTTTGCCTTTTGAAGGACGTCTTGAGGTTGGCGGTAGATATGGCGATGTATCCGAATATCATGGCCAAGGAAATCTGCCAGCTGATCCTGGTCTAACTCCGAGATGGCCATTGACTGAGCCAAAGTTGCAACCTGTTTCCGCAACTGAGTAAATGTGAACATGGCTGGGTATGACACCCCTGCTTCTAGGGCATGGGCCTTCAGAACATCATGGCCTCTGTAAGGCCTCTGACCAGAAGGTGTGGCAAAGATGTACTGGGAATCAGCGAGAGCTGGCACCGATTGCCTC